>VXAL01008552.1:322798-335598 GCA_013399475.1 Chauna torquata | reverse complement strand
CATTGCTTCAATTGCTTTGCTTTGATTTTTCAGAGAGCTGACGGCAGATAAGCCTAAAATGACATGTTGGAGTCTTCTTTGCGGCTATCCACGCAGAGTCACCCAAATCAAAATTCACTCTGCAGAGGGTTTACAGAAGCAAGATAGATCAGGTGGTAAGTGTAAACCAAGCCTGAAAGACTTGCAAGGGCTTTTTCAGTCCTCCAAAACTGAGCAAAGTTGACATGTAAGCCTCAGAAATTATCCAAACTGAAGGTTTGTGGGAATTTTTTGCAACACATTGTAAAATATGCCCAAAAGGAGAGCTCAGATGAATAAGATGATGTAAAACAGCAAGAGTCATGTGTCATCTGTGCTGGTCCAGATGGACAGTAGTAGCCAGACTCTCCTGAGAAACGTTTTGTAGGGATTGGTAAGAAATTCACCTTTTAGAGGTATCTGTTTTCTTAAGTGGAAAACATCCAGGGAGAGAGCTGAATAGCACAGACTCATGTAGTGTATTACACTTACCTCAGTAGTGTCATTTGTGGCCTTCAGAGCACTTTGCTCTTCATTACCACAGGCTTAATAGCACTTCAGGGAAGAAATTATGGTATTCAAACAACCTTTTTCACCTAGGTAAACTAAGAGAGGGAGAGGTTAAATGACTTGTTCAGGACCGTGTGTCTACATGTCAAAGGAAGTGTCCTGAATTAAGGACACTAAAATGTCTTTCTGGAACCTGATGTTGACAGTTAATTAGGAAACTTGTCCAGTTGTTATTTGCTGCCTCATTTTCTACTCCTATTTTCCATCTGTCATCCTTCACTTTCCATGACTAGTGGAAGAGAAAAAGGCAGACACATCCAGCACCAAGTGGTTGGTAGGAGGGAAAGCAAAGGAGCAGAGATACTACAGTGAACTTGGAACAGGAAACTGAAGAGTCTGCTGAAACGTCGGCTGTGTTTGCTCCAGATAACTCTTCAGCTCTCTTTACTTTAAGATGTGGAACTGAGTTGCATTAACTCCTTATGGTAGAGAAGTCATTCGACTTAGACTTATGGTACAGTTCATCTTCAGTCTCGTGAGGCAGCTGTAAAATTTCTCCCACCAGCTGGCTTCATCTTTGTTCCAGTCCCCTTTTTATAGTTGTTCCTGGCACCCACTGAGTGGTAATCAAATCTACTTTTCACTGTGCAAGTCCCTTTCTGTTAAATCTGGTTATCTCTTCAGGAGACAGGAATGTTGGAGGGAAGAGATGTAGGAAATTGCTTCAGTTCATTTTTATTGTTACTTCTCTTGAAAGACATAAGCTACAAACACCTCAGTCAGACAAGTGCTATAGCTCCGTATTCTCAGAAAGGCAGGATGGATGGATGATACTGACGGGGCTATCTGTGACAGAAATAGCGGAGCAGTGCTTTGAAAAGAGGCAGTATGTTCTTGTTCTTGCCCTGTGAAGGACATTTTCATTTTTAAGGATTATTTTTTTCTCCATTTAAAATTCCTTAAACGTTTTTCTCTAACATTCCCTGCAGTAAAGCAATAAAAGCCAGTTCTCCACCCTTAGCATTTCACAATCCTTAGCACAATTACAGTCTTGACAAGATCATTAAAAACAATTGCCTGCAGCTGCCAAAAAGCAAGCTTCATCTCAGAGAGCATTGTTGGATTTGGTGCATTGTGACACAGACCTCAGGAATATACAAATGGAACTTTAAAACTGATGTGTAATAGATACTTTAAACTACAGCATAGCCCCAAATAGCTTTAAGACCCAGTGCTACCACATACGTTCAGGTTGAGTAGGAACATCTTCTTCAACTCTGCTTTCAGCATCCAGTGTTGAGCTTATGATTACCCTGACAAAACTGAAAAGGTAACCTATTGTGGGAAGAACTGAGGAAATAGGCTCACAGATTTTCTGTTTAAACATAAGCAAAATTTGAACACAAAACCTAAATGAATCTGATTGTTTGTCTTTGAATAAAACTTCACCAAAAAGTTAAAATATTTTCCTTTTGTGACAACATAAAGCTTTTAGGAAAAGCCTTTGTCTTTTTTCAGCACGTTAGACCAAATCTCATCCATTCATAGGGCACTGAAGGAAAGCTGAGATGATTCACTCTAGCAGCTTCCTTGTTATCTTGAATTTTGCTATGAAATCTCTGAATCTTTCTTATCAGCATTGTTTTTCCTATAAGTATCTCCAACTCACAGAGTACTTCCATAGATTGTCTTACAGAATGCCACATCTTATAGCACCTTTAGGCAAACGGAATAGGTAGAGTGCATAAATAAAAAAAAAATTATGAAGCCAAAAGTGCACGTCTGTGCTACACAATAAAACAATAAAATCAAGCTGTGCAATGACAAGGATAACACCTATAACTGGCGCTCTGTCTTCTAAGGGCACCTTGCTGTGAAGTTTGGCAAAATTCCTGATTGATACTAGAGTCCATTTTTGGCAATATAACAAGCTGGATATGGCACATGCTTCTCACCTTTGGTGGTGTTTTTTTTATTTTTTGGTAGATTAAAAAGATTGGATATAGAAATTCCCCAAAGCAGACTGTATGGCTGGATTATAAATATATACTAGAAAGTAATGTGTTAATGGGACATCAAATATCCCATATTTGGAGATTGTTTCCTAATACTGCCATAAAAGAATTCAACTCATTGTTGTCATCTCTCATCTCCTTGGCTTCTTCCATCTTTCTTTGGCTTCTCTGGATCCATGTCTGGACCCTTTCCCATGCTTACCTCAAGGAGAAATAGCAGCCAGGTATTCTAAAAAGACTTATTAGCATGGGGATCTCAAACCAACTATCTCAGAAGTGAGTTTAGACCTCAGTCGCATGGGTAGTTACCAAATTGCAGCTTTACCTGCCGCTCTTGGGGCATTTCCTGGTGTGAACTAGACTTCAAAGTCAGCAGCAGCCTCCTGTCTAATCAATACTGTGAGATGAGGGAAAAGACCACAAGGTAATTCCCATCGGGAGCGACAAGTATAGGTTTCCCTTCAGGTTAGGCACAGTCAATGTTTATTCAAGTCGAAAATGGGTAGATTAAGTGGTTGTGTTTACTGCTAAGAGAGCCTCACACACAGGTTACTCATTTTCTGGTGCAAAGGCTGATGGCAACTTGTTTCCATGTGAGCTGCTGTGTCTGATTATCCCCATTGTGCATTTCACAAGGGTTTCCCAATTTCTTCACCTACTGATCTGCAGCATCTCAGCTGTCAAGCTGCTGCTTTTCTTAGAATCATAGAATCATTTAGGCTGGAAAAGACCTCCAAGGTCATCCAGTCCAACCTTTAACCTAGCACTGCCAAGTCCACCGTCAAACCATGTCACTAAGCTCTGCATCTAAACATTTTTTGAAGACCTCCAGGGATGGTGACTCTACTACTTCCCTGGGCAGCCTGTTCCAATACTTCACAACCCTTTCAGTGAAGAGATTTTTCTTAATATCCAACCTAAACCTCCCCTGGTGTAACTTGAGGCCACTTCCTCTTGTCTTCTTAGTTGGCGCTTGGGAGAAGAGACCAATCCCCATCTCGCTACAGCCTCCTGTAAGGTAGTTGTATACAGTGACAAGGTCTCCCATGAGCCACCTTTTCTCCACGCTAAACAACCCTAGCTCCCTCAGTCGCTCCTCATAAGACTTGTTCTCCAGACCCTTCACCAGTTTCATTGCCCTTCTTTGCACACGCTCCAGCACCTCCATGTCCTTCTTGTAGTGATGTAGTTTTCTTATGCTCAGTCTCTGTCATCAGTCAGCTGTATTCCTCCTTGTCCAGCAACCTGCCTGGTTTGTGTAAAGCATCACTATCATCCCTTAGCATAGAGAGAAGACAGAACTTGATGATAATGAACGAAGATGTGATTCTTTCTAAAGCTTCTGAGAACTGAGACATCTCATTACATCTCTGTGACAAACTCTGTCCTGAAAACATCAGGATATCTCTATACTCTGGTGTATGCGGTTGTGGAAAGTAAGAGGAACCTGAACAGAGATACCTTTTTTTGATATATCTTGGATAGAGGGATTTTAGACTTGAATGCACTATTCATCACATAAGCCCATCACTGTCATCTGAGAGTTGCACTGCACACAAACTTCTGAGCAACTCCTTAAACAAAACTAGAAGAAAATGAAGATTGCATAGCTAGTACACACCCAGCCTGGATCATGAACTGGTTGTCATCAGAACTCTGCTCCCTGCCAGAGGAAGGTTGTTTAATCTCTATTTTAAATGTTTATTTGAAAGCTCTTCATTGCTGCTTTGATTCATTGTCCCGTCTGAAAACAGTAAATGGATGGTTTGCTGTTGACAATATTAGCAGATTAGTCTAGCTGCCTAGACTCGATTCTTAATTCAAATTGGCTGCTTCCCTTGGAAGTACCTCTCCCTGAGTTAGCTTGTGCTGAAGTTGATCCAGCTATCTGTGAGCCAAGTATGGTGGCAGGTTTGCAGGAAGATGAAGAAGTGCTGTGCGCTTGGATTTTCTTCTCTCTCACATTCCTAAGTCTGTTTTAAAAATTGCTCTCGCTACTGTATGTCACAGTTTTCCTAACAGCTTCCAGAACAAATCATCTTTTGCATTAAGTCTTTCCACTGGAATTCCATGCTGAATTCACAGGTTTAATTGCCTTTCACTCTATTCTAAACTAGGTATTGTGATCCCTGCTATGTGACATACCTGGTAGGGAGAGTATCTGGTGCCTTTAATGGCAGTTGCCCTGGAAGCAGTCTGGGAAATAGAAGGAGAGGGCAAAAAGCAGCTGGTAAATATCCAGCCAAAGCACAAGAGAGGAAGTGGAGAGAAAATGGAGCGGGGAGGGAGGGGATTTGCTGATACCAGTGGAAATATTCCCTTTTATTGTCAGTATTTCAGGAGAAGCTAAAAGACATCGCCTGAGCAAGGACTCAGCTGCAAAAGGCAGGACAACCTGTTGTAATTCTCAAGGCAGTCGTCATGTCTCAGCACTGTGTCTGCTCTGTTTGGCCTGTGTCTTTTTCTAGTGACTGGGTTTGTCATAGCTCTCGGTGTACCAGTAAGAGTGGTCTGTCTGGAGGAGAGCAGGAATGTCTCTGAGAACTTTTTCTCAGGAAAGCCTTTTGTGTTTTGTACAGTGCTGAGGGATGTGGATGTTGGATCTTTAGTCCAATTCCTCCCTCCCTTCCCACCCCCCTCCCCCAAAAAAGTTAGCCTTAGACAACTGTGCATAGATTTCTTTAAGCCATAGAAATTATTAGGACAACTGTTGTTACCGCTCACATGTTTCTGGCCTTCACAGATTTCAGATTTTTCTTTTGCACTGTTCTTTCCTACATCTTCCTAATACAGCAGCATGGCCATAGGACTGAGATGAAACAGGTGTTTATACACAGTGTGGTGCTCAAGGCATAGCTTGAATTGTATGTGTGACTGAGAAATGAACCTAGTCCTCCTTCCACTGCCAGAACAGTTGCTGGAGTATCAGCTCCATTTGTTTTCATGCTTAGCTTATGGTGAATGCTAGGATAGTGCTTTTCCACATTAGCAGCCCTTTCTGTGTTGTCATTGTACTGTAGATAAACCAGGCATAGAGCTGCAAAGAACTGGGCCAACTGTAGCTGAGAACATCTCTTGTTTCATCCCACATGTGCAGCGCTCCCATTTCTTCTTTTTCTTCTGGACTTGAAGCCAGTCCTCCTAATAAAACTGGCCATTCAGCAATGTGACCATGAGGGCATGCTGTGCAGGTGCCCTTCATGTTCCTCTTCTACCTCCCTCTTTTTTTTCTAGCTCCTTCTGAGAATTTGAATGTTTCTTTTAAATGTTAGCTTTCCTTTTCCTTTGTCTTAGCAAGTCCCTTCATTAATAGTTTCCTGGTCCAGCAAATTTGTCTGTTAACTCTTAAAGCCCACCACTTTCTCCACCACTTCTTATGCTCTGTATCTCTTGATTGCTGTCAATGATCAGCTGTTCCTTTGCTCTTAGCCTGTGGCCCCAATGCAAGACCCCATTTTATTCAGATCTGTTTTCCAAATCTCATTGCAATGGGTGGAGCTCTTCCATCACTGATTACACAGCATGGTGCTGCCTCGTGCCCCAGAGCTAAATCCACACATTCAGTGACACAGAAAGTAATTGCCTACCAGAAAAGCCAATGCATTGCTACCTGCTGTAGAAAGTGTGATATGTTGTCAGGGTAACAGGCCTATCGCATGTCTGGCCAGGTGTAATCACGGTGCAGCATACGGAAAAACCTTTTTTCTTTCTCATCAGTGGAAGTAGCTCCTTCTGTTTTGGATGTAGCTGTTATGTGTTCTGTTTGTGTGAGATGTTGGTATCCGTTCCTGTAAATGAGTGATGTGTTTGAGGAAAATCGTACCGTGTATGGATTGTTTAAAAATGAAAGCTGCTTTAAAATTATGCTGCCTTATGGCTGTCATTCCAGTGGTGGCATTTTCAAGTAGATGGTGACAAAATGCATGTAAGAAATGATCACGAGTCTGACCTGCACTTATGCACATTCAGTGGCTTTATTTAAAATCTGTATCAGAAAAGTAGAAAGGGGTGGAAAAAAAATAGATATGCTGCCGTTAACACTAGGAATTAGACAGAAATACTTGTGTTGAAATACAAAAAATTGTAGTGCTTGTGTTTAATTAAGAGTTAATTAGAAAGTGGTCTGTTCCATTCCAGTTTTTATCCAAAAAAAAGACAGTTTTTATCCAAATCAGTTCTTGCTCCCTATTGGAATGGAAAGAAAATTTTCAGTTTTTTATAAATGTTGATATGTAAAAACAACAAAGCATTTCTAGAGTGTTGAATTATCTCAGTGGGTTATGTATGATTAAAGTGTAATTTAAAATATTAACTGGGACCTGTGATAGACACAAATATATCATGATAATTTAAACTTTAAAATTACATAGGTCCAAATGATGGAACCAAAGAAATCATATCAAGTTCATGGGAATTAAATGAGAAACTGCAGAGGACTTGCTTTAACAGTTTCCTACAGAAAATTTTGTTGACACCAGTGCACTCCTATGTGTTTTGATAATATGTTATTTTCTGGAAGAGGAACTGCTTCATGAAAATTACCTCCTAACACTAACACTCATATCAGAAAGCACTAGACAGCATTTTCAAGTTAGGCAGTCTAAAGCTAGGCACTGAGATGTGTGTTCAGTGATCTAAATGCAGTTCTGTGCAGTTCTTGTCCTTGTCCTCTGTAGGAATTGTGGATGATGAACAGTTTTGACCTTTGATTTTGGCCCAGGAGCCCAGAACTACAAATCAGATTACATATGCATAGACGCATTTTGGGTCTCATGTCTTGAGCAATGTCAGGGACTTGGAGTTTCACTTTGAAGACTTTCTGTTAGATGAGCCAGGAGGATGTACAGCAAGGGGATGTGGGAAGATCCCAATCCCCATCAAGGAGTGAACTGGTTTCTCAACAAATGGTGCTTGGCTTCCAGCTCCGAGTATCCAGTTGTTACTCACGAGAGTGAGGTGTTTCACCTCTGCCAGTTATGGGAAACTAGCAGTGGATGTGATGTGCTCTCGTGTCCTGTTCCCGTACTCACTAGCAGTGGTGCTACCAGGCACAGGAGGACATTACTCCTGCTGGGTTTCTGGGGAGGTCTCAGCTGCCGTTCTGTTTCCTAATGGCCATTCTGCTGTGTTTTAGGAGCAGATCCTTATGTGCTTATCAAGTGCGAGAACCAAAAAGTGCGCTCCCCTGTGCAACACGATACTACCAGTGCCATCTTCAACACACAAGTGATTTTCTACAGGAAGAACATCAACAGTCCTGTCATTGTCCAGGTGAGATAAGCCACACAGGGTGGGTTGCCAAAGACAGACAGGGGAGCACACCACCATCATTGGTCCGAATGGCTTGACGTGTGTTCACTCTTCCTTCACATGACTGATACCTAGGATAAAAGTGTGAGAACCTCTGTCCCCCTTCCTGGGCTATGCCTGACACTGTTTAGCTGCTCTACTGATTCTCTAGCCCAGGTCTTTTCCATAGAACAGCAACTGATGACACTTAGGGAGCACTCTGGCAGAGTGGACATGGCTCTAACCCAGTCAGGAAACACTGCAGAGGTGAGCACAAGCAGGCAGAGTGGCACAGACAGCCAGACTGCATCTAAGTTTTCACTGCTGATGAGTTCAAACTGGTAATTTTTATTCTTCTTCTAGGCAGACTGTGACCTAGAAAGCAAAAAGCTGCATTTAGCTCCTTATTTGCATAGCATATGTAAATGAGCATGCAAATCCAGAATTTCCCACATGCTCACTAGACAATTAGCTAAATTTAGATTTATGCCCCTTCCTCACTGCTCTTCCAAGGGGTTAATGGGAGTGACCCTCCTCCAGCACAACCCTTTTGAGTAGGGTGTGAAAGAGAAGCAATGCTTCAGCAGAGGTTATTTTTGTCCCCTTGTTTCTAGGTCTGGAACAGCAACATCTTGTGTGACCAGTTCCTTGGACAGGCGCTGCTGGCAGCTTCACCCAATGACCCCAGAGAACAGCAGACTCTGCGACTCCGAGGGAGAGGCAGCCAAGAAGCCGACGAGGTGCCAGGTCACATCACCGTCAAGGTTTTTTCCAGCGATGACCTCGTGGAGTTATGAATACCAAAGCCCTGCAGAACTAGACAGAGCTGTCACCTTGCAGCGGGGGAGCTTGTCTGTGCTTTCTGTATGAATGACTTGGAAGCAAAGGTTGCACATAATCACAGTCGCTTTAAAAGGAAAAAGCCCTCTAACGCTCCACATTATCATGGATAATGGGGAGAGAGGCTTTTAAAGGGGGAAAAATATATTTATGCATACATATATATATGTTCATGGTACAACAAACACAGCAGAAGAGGGGCCAAACTAACTGTCAGCAGATGAGCTCATTAAGACATGAGCTCATGGCCATCTTCCCCAGCAGCATCCTTTAGGAGCCCGTGACACGTAAGCTGGAAGCACACGTGACTGTTCTCACAGGTTCCCAGCATATCATTATCTGTTCTCAGCAGTGGGACTGGAGGCAGGTAGGAATGGCTGCATCTCCGTGGCCACATGCCAGCAGGCTGGCAGGCTGGTGAGCACAAGGACTTGCATGGCTCAGTCCTTGTTCATCGCCAAACTCCCTTTGGGAGGGGGATTTTTTTTTGAGCTTTGATTGGAAATTTTTCCCCCTTTATACAGATGTAAAAATTTTGATGAATTTCATTGTTATTGCTACAGATTAGATATTTCTATTCCCTGGCTAAATGTCATTACTCAAGAAGTTCAGTCGTAGGACTGCCAGGAGTTGCCAGGCACGCCATAGCAACATTAAAATAGAGGGGCGTGTCTTGCAGTGGTAGCTTTGCCTGCATAAAGGATCTCTTCATATTCTTCTATTCTCCACCCCAAGCTGGTAACTCACAAGGTGGTATCTTTGGCCAAGAGAAGGGCATCTCACAATTCAGCTGTGGCTTTGCCCAGAGGACAAATTCAGTAATGGGAGCTCCCTTGCTAAAATGGCTTTGTTTAACCCACACAATGCTAAAATGGGATAACACTCCCTTTGCCTCATTAGATATGATGAGTAGCACCAGACTGAAAGAGGACAAAATTAGCTTATGACAGGGATGGCTCTGTAAAACAAAGATGCCATGTTGTGGCAGGTATCAGGTTTTCTCTCTTGAAATTTTGCATAGGTTTACTGCTGATAGAACTGACATCTTTGATAAAGCTTAACTTGCCTATGATGGAGGACAGGTATTGTTCAGATTTTCTTCAAAGCAGGGTTCAGGTACAAACTTCCTTTTAACTTTTGCATATAGCCTGGTGGTAGGGTTTCTTCATAGCAGACACTTCTGTGTTGTCAGGCTGTGCAGTGATTCTGGCAGTGTAAAGAGGCTCACTGTGTCAGACCTCTCAGAAATGGATTTTATATGGTTGCAAATTTTGATCTTGAAAGTGAAGCTAAAGACTGACTATTCTGCCTTTTGTACAGCCAGGAAACTTAGATTTCTGTGTACCTCATAACCGCTTCAGCCATTTTGTGCAATTTTTATAATTTATAAAATGGCCCTTGGTAGAGTTAATGTTTTCACAAAAGGTTTTGAAGTCGTCTCAGGGCTCCAAAAGGATCATTGCTGTGGGAGGAAAATGATTTGTCTGACATGTTAGGGCTGGAATGTAAGGCTATGAATGATATTATGCTGCCATCAGCTTAGTTGCATATACCAAGTACCTAAATCCAGCTCTCTTTTTAAATAGCTTGGGCTCAAGCCATTTTGCACGCAGAGCATTTGTCAGATGTGAACTACATGCGCTTGGCAGCCCCACAGGCTAGTGTAGTTCTCTTCTCTGTAAACTCATGGCTTTAGTCGCTTACTCTCAGATACGATTGTAAAGTGCATTTCTTAAAGGAAAAAAAAAAAAAAGCATGAAGCTTCTCACACAGACCAGAGCTCGGGCAAGACACACAGAGAGCTGCAACTCAGTCTAGGCTGTCCTACCGCTGCATTAAGACCTGTTACCTCGCTTTTCCTCACGCACTATTTTATTCCATGGTAACCCTGCCTCTCGGCAGCGTGGTGCGAGGGGTGACTGCAGCCCATCGGACACACCTTGCCTGTATATGCAGAGAGCACCAGGACAGCGGAGCTCTTGCGGGCCTCATCTTGGTGTGCTGTTCAGCACCGTTCAAGCCCTGTGCTGTGAATCATAGGGCAGCAGGACGAGCAGGAGAGCACGCTGAGGCAGAGCAGAATTGTTTATGCTGTATAATCTGCTTTTCAGACAGACATTTTTCCAGGGGCAGTTCCTTCTGAGATGGGTGCAGTAAGGAGGGATTGGCTTGACAAACTGATTGATTTGGGTCAGTGTTTAGCCTGAAGAAGGTTCCTGTCAGAGACAGCACCCAGCATGGCCAGGCTGCTTTCCCCTCTGTGACCCAACACAGCCTGCAGTTGACCAGAGGCTTATGCCTTCCTGCTGCAGTATTTGCCTGAGAGAGCTTGCCTGAGCTCATCGGGGGCACAAAGCCGTCTCACCTCCTAGCTCGAGGGGGACCACTTGGCTGTTTGCTGCGAGCCCTGCAGCACTGGTCTCCACACCCAGCACCACCACCCCAAGCCAGCATCTGTGTAAGGGTTGTCCCCTGCATCAGTGGGGCAGAAGGAGCCTGACCAGCAATTCTTTGTTGTGTATAGCTGACCAGGAGGGAAGTCAGGGTGGAGTGGGTAGAGGTGATGGGTTGTAGGCCTTGATAATTATGTCAGCTCAAGACAACCCCATAGTACAGGGGCAGGGGACCTTCCAACACCAGTGCTGGTCAGACTGGAAAAGGAGCTCTGTTCTTCTCTTGGCGTACCTCTTCTCTCTGAGGGTATCACAGTCCCAAACTGGTAGCTGTGGATGGCCTGAGCAATGCTGAGACCGAGCAGATTTTCTGTACTTCTACATTTATTAACTTTTGGAAGTAGTTGGAGCAGGCAGGATTTGCCCATCAGCAGGAGCTGATCCAGCCTGGGCACTGGCTTTCTTGATTTCCAGAGGCATCTGCTTCTCCCTCCGACCTGGCATGTGGGAGTTGGGAGCAATCCCAAGCGAAGCCAGGGAGGGAGCAGGCTGAAAGGGGAGCTGCGCAGCTGCCGGGCAGGGGGCAGCGCCCACTGCTGTAGAGGCTCCTTCTCCTGTTGTACATCTCGCCACGCACCATGGGGTGCTGGCTTACATGGTAGGTAAGTGTGGTGTGTTCGAGGTAAGAGGCTTGCCTTTTCAGACAGACACAGGAATTTAAGATCAAATGTTACCAGAGCTGAGCAGTATTTTTCAACATTCAGTGATACGTTGTGGGAAAAAGAAGGTTTTAAAAATTTTTTTTTGGTAACCGCATTTATTTACGCACTTGGGCCACCTTCAGCAGAGGGTTTTGGTGCCCCAAAAATTACAACAGAGGGAAATATAGCCTGAAAATGTTTCATTTCAACCTTTCTTTATTTTTCAATATGAAGTGATTTAAATAAAAGGTTAACAAAAAGATGTGTTGAATAATTTCTGAAATGAAACATTTGATATCAGATAAAGGAAAACCACTTCAGGATGCCCCCAAATGACATTTTTAGCTTGCCAGGGAAGCAAAACGCACAGTTCTCCCCCTGCCTGTTTTCTTTATTTCGCTGCTGCTCCCCACATCGCCCAGTTCCCAGCCCATCGTGCTGCAGCCATCCCTGCTGCCCCTCGCCCTCAGGAAGCCTGAGCCCCAGGCCCGGGGACGCGTCCCACCCCTGGGCTGCACGGCAGCGTCTCCATTTGGGGCAGCTGTGTCTGGGAGCCCAGCCCAGCCATCAGCCGGGCACGAGGCACACCTGGGGCCTCACGACCCCGTCCATCCTGCCCGCTGGTCTGACGGGCGTCAGCTGAGGCCTGCTGGTCCCTCCGGCACGGCAGGCCAGTAACGCGCCAGTGCAGTCTGGCTGGGGCTGCAAGAGGTCCCCTGCGCGTGTGCTTTCGCTGTTTGTCTCAAGGCCTCGCCGGTTTGACTTCTCGCTCCAGGACGGCCGCAGGGCAGCGGGCCAGCCCGCGCTGCAGCTTCCAGCACGCGGTGGCGAGGGCTGCCTTATCTCCCGCAACGTCTGAGGAAACCGGCTGGCTCTCCACCTGCTCTAGGTCAGTACTGCTCGCATCGGCTGCGACTTGCGAAGGCTCAAGGCCTTTCCTGCTCCGAAGCGGGCACCGCTAAGCCGGGCGGGGCCCGGCAGGCGCGGGGCGAGGAGCCGCGGCACGCCCGGGCCCGTGGCAGGCGGCGCGGAGC
>VXAL01008552.1:238359-322750 GCA_013399475.1 Chauna torquata | reverse complement strand
CGGGCCTGGCGGAGCGGGGCCGGGGAGCGGGCGCGGAACGGCCGCGGAGCCCCGGCTGCGGGAGCCCCAGCGGCTCCTCCTGGGCGCTGAGGGCGCGGCTGCCCCTGGGCGGCTCCGCTGTGAGGCGGGGAGGTGGCGGCAGGTACGGAGAGGCGGCGCCCCGTGAGGGGCTGCTCGTGTCGAGGGTGCGGGAGGGCGGAGAGCCGTCTGCGGCTGTGCAGCAGCCGTCTCGTTCCCCCCCCCGCGTCCCTGTAACTTGCGAAGACGTTCTGTATATCCGTGCGGGGGGGCGAGGGAGGGCGAGAGGGACCCCCCCTTCCGCCTGCAGCCGTCTCACACTCCGTAGCCATCCACATGTGTATTTTTTTGTATGTAATGCACAGCCCCTCATATAACTCTATGTATCCATCCGTATGTATATTACAGTTCTAGATGCGTGTGTGTATTATATATTATGCAATATATGGAGGTGTCTAGAGAGGTATATAAGGGTCACTGTGTGCGTGTATGTACAGGTATATATCTAATAACTAACATAGCAATGGCAAGAGTGTTACACAACTGTTTAAGGTTCTCTGTATGTATATGTGTGTATTATATATGTGTGTGTATACACACACATATACCATACACCTATATATGTAGACGGCTAAAGAGCCAGAGACTCTTGTAACTTTATAGCATGCCCTCATCTCTCCATCTATTGTGTTATATACAATTCTTTTATATTTATGGATATAGATATACATACACACATAGACTTTGGTACAACTATATAGCAAGCTTTCACCATCTGTATAGCTTATATAATAAGCGTTTATATGTATAGGTATATAAATATACACATTGAGACTGTAAAGATAGATATGAAATTCTAAAGATATAAAATTCTAAAGATGATATAAAATTTATATACATATAAATGTATCATATACATATGGATAGAGAGTTACATAGTTATATAAGGGTCTGTATATATTGATATCTATTATTAATGTAGATAGTATGTAGTTATATAAGGAGCTATATGTGTGTGTGTACATATGTAAAAGCTTTTAAACATATATATTTATATATGCACACCTATACACACACACATTTAAAAAAATTGGATGGCTGGTGAGGGTGTGTTAGTTATAGACCACTCTTGCTGTCTCTCTCCCCCCATATATATAAAATGCTCTGTGAGTATAGACACATACATATAAAATATATATTAGCACTCTATATAGCTGACTAGAGGGAGTAATATAAGGCTATATGCATATGTGTGTATATACATATGCATGTACCCATAGATATAAATATATATACTATATCCTGTATAATGTACATAGAGTGTGTTACATATTTATAGAAGGGTATCTAAATATGTATATATAAAATATATAAAAATAGGTAGTGTATAGTAATAGAGAAAGAAGGAGAGTTATGTAAGGGTCTATGTGCATATGTGTATATGTGTATACATATGGTATATACATATTTATAAAATACATACTGTATAATCTATATGTGGATAAAGTGTGTGTGTGTGTGTGTGTTATAGAGTTATATACATTTCTCTTCTGTATGTTTGTGTGTGCATATAGGTGTACATATATAATATACATGGATAGTGAGAAATAGTGTCGTCTAGTTACTTAAGGTGTGTGAGATCTCATCCTACATATATATATATATATCTTTACATATATGTGTGCACACATATCTCTATACAGATACATATAAAAATACATGGATTGAGAACGTTATATATGTGTATATAGTAATGTGTACATACATATGCATGGGTATAGCTACATTATAGAATATATGTTATGGAATATAGTGTTATGTATTTAAGGGGCTCTGTTTGTATATATCTATATATACATATTAAAAATAACTTATACATATTTCAATAGATATATGTATGTAGATGGCTAGAGGGAGTTACAGAAGGGTGTCTCCTCCCCCCCATATATATATACAGAGAGACGCAATGTGTGTGGAGGCATGTACATATATATACATATATATAAACTATATATGGTATATATTGTATGCTATAAATATGTATATATAGACAGTGTGATATATTTATAGTAGGGTCTCTGTGAATATACAAAATGTATAAAATATGTACTATATTACATATAGATGGCTAAAGAGGGAGCATTTTATGGGGGGTGTGTGTGCATACATATATATATGGCTGGAGTTACATAAAAGAGTATGTGTGCACATGTGTATAAAATACATAAACTATAATCTATTTTGTATATATATTTAGAGAGACAAACACAAAGTTACCTAGTTCTATAAGGGCCTAGGGGGTGTGTGTGTGTGTGTGTGTGTGCAGGCGTGTACATACACAAACTATATATTATGTATCTGGATAGTGAGCTATACAGCTACATGATACAGAAGGGTATCTCCCTCATACATGTGTATGACAACACGCAGAGATACTCTCTGTGTGCGAGTTTTTGTGTGTCTGTCTGGCCATGCACAGATACACATCCCTTCTTAATCTGTCTTGGTGTGTGTGTGTATATATATATATTAGATACTATGTATGACACATGTATGTATATAATTCTATAACATTTTCTAGCTATATTATAGAGTATATTGTGTGTATATATACACACNTACATTGATGGGGAGAGAATATTGCATATTTATATAATGGTCTCTATATGTGTCTATATATATATTTTATATAAAATATACTGTATTATATACACAGCATTTATATAACTTGTATATCATATTTTCATATGTATATAGGTGCATATTTGCATAGCTATATATACATATTTATAAAATTATTCAATATACTAATAGCTAGATTGCAAAAGCACGTTATGTTATATAAAGGGCTATTTTTGTATGCATATATATGTAAAATGTGTACATAAATATATGGTATATATTATATAGAGCCAGCTGGGGAGACTTCTTCTATAAGGGTCTATATATATGTATACTTATAAAATATACATATATACTACAGTATATGTAGATAGCTAGACCACTCTGTGTTCACACAAATATATATGTAAAGGGCTAGAGAGAGTTGTATAGCTACATAAGGAGTGCCCTGTCTTGGTGTGACTATATAATATGTGTATATGTTTAATATATGTGTATATTATATGTGGAGGGCTAGAGAGAGCGTTACGTAAGGGTATCAATCTCTCTCTGCGAGATCCTTTTATAACTCTATAACTTCGTATGTTATATAGTATGTATATTTATAGCTCTATAGCTATAAATACATAGAGTGCCCCCTTCTATGCTTACATCATTCTCTCACCAGCTACTTTTATTGTATATGCACATACATACTATAGAGACCATTATATAAATATGTAACACTGTCTTGCCAGCTATAGATCTATTACATAATATTAAATGTACATTTTTTTATGTGTACATATGTTATAAACTACATGTATACTATATAGTATATATAGCTAACTGGAGAGAATTTGTTATTATTTAATCATGCTCTGTACACGTAAACTTACATATATAATATTAGAGTGAGACCTAGCGAGTGATAGTGTTAGATAGATAGCTAAGGGTCTTGCCTTCTTTTTTTTTTTAATATCTAGACTATGTACATATATTAAAAATACATAAAGTTGCTAGAGGGGGAGACCTATAAGGGTCCATGGGAGAGGTGTACATACACGTGTATAAAGATAACGCTGTGTGTGTGTGTTATAAAAGTTTTATAAATATCTTGTGTGTGTGTGTGTGTGTGTGTGTGTGCACGCACACGTGCAGCACTAGCTTGCAAGCATGTGTACACATGGTTTGTGACCAAAGCACACCCTTTGCTAGCCATGCCCCATGTTCTGTCGGGAGGGTTTCCCTTGGGCCTGACTGGTGAGCCACTGGCATTTAGTGAGTGCCGCTGCTCCAGCTGTTGTCCCCCACTTGCTCAGGTCACCCGTGTCACCCACAGCAGTGCTGGGAAAGCTGCTCGAGGCACGGCGTGGGAGCAAGCGGCGCTGGAGCTGCGGGATTGCGGCGGCACTTCCCCACCTTCCTCCGCTGTTGGCAAGTAGCGAACCCCTCTAAGACAGAGCATTTACTGGATGCGACACGGCCGCGCATCAGTACAGCAGGTAATGATGAACTCCCAGTACATACGGGAGGGGAGTTCACGTTGCCCATATACCTTTAATTCTGGCATCGCTTAACTTCTGAGCAGTTGGCCAGGAGATTTTGCCACAGCTTTCTGTGAGCAGCTGTACAAGAGCTGAAGTGAATGGTGGTCAGTAAGCAGTTTTAAAGATTTATGAGCTGCTGGTTAGGGGCAGGCAGGGTGGCTTAATCACCATCTGTATAACTTGTCCTATTCATCAGGAGGGGGTGTTAATTTTTTATAAATACGGAGCAATAGAGACACAACACCTTGAAAAGTCACAGCACTCAGTGGACTTTTCCAAATGGGAGCAGTAAAAAGACAGTCTGTCTGCTGCTGCAGACACAAGGAGCTCCAGCAGCAGAGGGTTGTAGAAGGTAAGTTCTGTTTTGTAACATCATACTCTGGTGGCACAGGTGGAAGCTAAAAGCACACACAGCCAAACAGATGAAGTCTTTCTGACTGCAGATGATTGAGGCCGGTATATCTTCAGCCAGCCCTGACACTATTTTGTCAGCATCAGCAAATCCTACAGGAGAAGCTGCAGTCACACAGTCCATTGGTATTTATAACTTTTATTTGCAATACTTTAGGTCCAAGTTTCAAACTGCAATATTTTTACACTCAAGACACAGTCATGCACAATCCATATTTCAATTTTCTATTGCTTCAACCACAATTTAAAATAACTTAATATTGGAAACAAAACCCAAAATCTTAAAAAAAAAAAAAAAAAAAAAAGGATGCTGAGGTCAGTAAGATGGATCCATGCCATCAGCACATTTACAAAGTAAATAACTTAGTTCTCTTTTTAAAAAGATCGTAATTACCTCTTAATCCAAAGTTACAGAAGTTTTTCACTACACATTTGTTTTTTTATAAATTATCTTTTTCTTTTTTTCTTTCTGTTTTTTCTTTTTCTTTTTTTAAACAGATAACGTCCTAAAAAAGGAATGTACAGCAAAATGAGATACATTTCTGATAAACAATGAAAATGTAGGCTCCTCCTCTGTTAACTTTTGGCTGGATACCCTGAAGAAAAAAATCTAGCAGACACCAGTGTAAACTGGTTGCTTCAGACTAAACTGGAGTTTAGAGTTGGTTACATCCTGATCCAGTCAAGAGTTGCAGAATTCTTTTGCAGATCTTCCTAAAATGTATGTCTGTGTACACACAGCATCTGCAGTGCAGACGCAGCACCAGTGCACCAGAGTAACTCCCAGTGTGGATTTGGGCTCTACCCAAGAAGGGGTTGTTCTCTTCACTGGGGGCTATGCAGTGCTTTGCTACTGGTTCCCATCTAGAGCAGATCCCCTTCCACTTGCTCACCTGCTACGGCAGACAGCAGCAGCTTATGAGTTTCGCACCTGAAGAGCTGAGAGGCTTGTTTATTGTTGCTGTTCTACAGACTGATTTAGCAGCATTATTTAACACTAATATAAATAGTGTAACAAAAAGCAATTGAGCTAAAGGTGCCTCTGTGCATCTTTAGCTCAAAGGTCAAGTCTCAGCAGACATGGATGTAAGAGAATTGCATGCTTCAAATTTGCTACATTGACCCACTTCTGACATGAATAGCTTTGCATGATGGAGAAAAAGAACAATGAGCAGCTCCCTTCCACCCACCTGCTCGCTCAGCTGTGGGACACCGCCAGCCCCCAGAACACAGGGCTTATTAAGCAACAGGTTCTGCTGTCATGGAAGCCAACAACCAAATTCTCACCGACTTCAGTGGAAGTAGAAGCAGGGCCTGTATCTGATCTCTAAGTCTGTGGCTGGGCTGGACAAATGAAACACAGAATATTCAGCAGCAAAAGGACCTGACTTTAAAAACACCCACCTGCCACTATTTCCTCACATTTGCAATAGTGTTATGCCAGCCTGTGGCATCTGGGAGCCCTCAATGCAAGCATGGACTTGAGATGGCTGGCCATTGGCTCTTGGAGGTTATGCACAAAGTGTAGGATAACGGTCCAGACCAAGCTTACAGATTTAAAATGCTGCTGTAAAGAAGCAGTTCAAAGGGCAGAAAAAATCTCCAGCACATTATCTGAGCCAGTTACACAATCTTGGTTAGCAGTCACCGAGCGCAGGAGGAACAGAGGGCACAGAAAGAGGGACAACACTCAGTCAAGCACAGAGATTAGAAAAAGCAAGACCTGTGAAAGACCTTTTAAATTTCTCTCCTTAGGAAAACTGTTTCAAGCCCCTGAAAGGTGTGAAGGACAGAGGAGAGGTGACACACAAACAATACTCCTGGTTTTAGTTCACACACTTCCTCCCTCAGAGCGTTGTGATTCAAATGTGCACACATGGCTACCAGCTCTTCTGACCTGCATCCACAACAACTGCCAACTCAGATCACTGCATCCAGCTACAGTCCTTGTGGCTTTGATTCCATCTGGCATGTAAGCTGGGCAAGGCAAATGTTAGCAAGCCTCACAGAAACCGAGCACGATCCCCAAGGAGCTATGAATGTGGTGCTGCTCAGTTAGAGCACAAGGCACCCGATACACACACACACGCTGAAGCTTATGTGTGGTCTGCTAGGAAACTGTCCAGTGCAATGCAGCTGTGCTCAAAGGTTATTAAAACAATTAGCAATTTTCCATATTATCAACTTCAACAAATTACATCGCTCCCTAGTTTCCTCAGTCAGAGTCAGGTTCTAGCAGAACACAAATACTTGCTTGGAAGAATAGGTAAGCAGTGAGAACAAAGTTTGCAGGCTCCTACCTTCACGGCAGACCAAAGGGAACCCACAAATATCAGGTAAGCATCCCTCCTTCTCTTTCCTGTAGCATTTTGTCTTTTGAGATGACTTGTCACCAAAGATACATGCGACCATTGGTAGGCTCAGGAAAGTGAATGTTTATATACAGGACACATGCCTAAGATTGTGGCAGTCAGCTCTAAATCACAGGTATAAGCAAGCTTCAGCCACAAAAAAAAAAAAATCACCATCAGCTCAAGGATGGACACAAGTGAAGAAAAGTTCTAAAGACCCCTGAATTGCAGACTGCACCCAGAGAAGCCTTGGATGGTAGTTCTTTTCCTGTTTCCTGAAAACTGGGGGCTAAAAATAGGGATATTTACCCACTCAGTTAAAAAAAAACAAAAGCTGAATGTTTATATTTATGGGTCTTCATCAGCTTGCCCCATCATTAAGTTAGAGCACGTGTATGAGCAATAGTCCCCCAAGGTTTGTGGCCCGCTATCTTGATAATGTTTAGCAAGGCTAAGCCGGTGTTAGTGTGCATGCCCTGGATGTTGAGCAAAGAACGACTGGCTCCTGTCTTTAACTGTAGGTGCTAGCAGAGCAATCTTTGTCTCTTAGTCCACTTGTGAGCAAATCCATTAAGCAAAGAAATGCATACATGTAAAAGCTCAGTGTGAGGAATACTCTGTGGCCAAACCAATGACTATATACTGGAGCCACCGATCACAGGATACAGTGACACGTCCTACAAGCAGCGGACAGAGATAAGTACTTACTTCTTGTAGTGACTGGAATGTGCTTCATTTTCATGGGGGGACATGGCGGGGAGACTGACTGAAAGACCTGCTGAGGTGCAGCCACTGGCCTCAAAGAAATCCAACACAGCGCAAAAAAAATACTTGAGTTCATTTGTGTGTAGCGTGAGTTGGCCAAACAGTACCCAAAGATGGAGCATAGACACATATTTACAGAAGTGCTGGATGCAAGAAGTAAGAACGCAACCCTGGCTCGAGTTTGTGAACAAACCCCGAGAGCGCTGTGAGATCCACTCCCATGCAGGCTCCCAGGAGTGTGTGGAATTCTATATAAATACGGTTGTCTTCTTGTCTTTTTTCCCCCCTTTTTCTTTTTTGTTAAATAAATAATCTTTTCTGTGCTTCTCACGCTTCCCTGACTTTACTGCTGACTATCATGCTTCTGTCCCAGAACTCGTTAACACCACAGCGAGCTAACAGGTCATTTTTCACAAGTCTCCATTGCAGGGATGGGAATCATAGTCAAGCTCTGGATAGGTTTTTTTTTTTTTTTTAGCGTTTAATGAAGTTAAAAATAAAGACAATTACCAGTCTTTTAAAACCTAGGAATGAAAGTGTTTGAAACATATATAACATTTGCCTATGCATTTGGCAACAGAAACAGCCTATTTCTAATACTTTCAAAAATGTATGTACCTAATTGCTTAATCTGAGGACAGCAGTCCAAAAAAACCCGAGATGATTCCAGAGATTGTATAATATTTGCGTCTTTTCTTTCTGGAAGGTCAACACTATTGTAAATCCTAACTTGCTACTTGAGCCTGTAAAATAATGTACAAGACTTGCCCCTCTCAGGACAGATTTTTTTTTAGTATTAATATGCCTCTTCCACATTTCCTGTCAGAGTTGGGAAATTATAAAAGCAGCTGCCATCCTTCAGTATCTAGTGACTTAGAATTTAGTGCCAGAAACTGTCGCAAGCACAGAGCCACAAGGATGCTAGAGGTGCGCTTCCCTGAATGTAAAGCAGTCTCAGCTGGCCAATTATAGTCCATGTGGAAAAGAGCCACTGGCACAGATGATTTCTTTTGAATCCTGACTGCCTCACAGGAATTTTTTTAGCAGAAAAATCTCTGGATTTGCTGATGCAAAGAAAAATAAATATAGAATTTAACAAAATAAAAAGTAAGGCCTCTTATTAAAGCAGTTGTATTTAAAAAGCCAGTGCCAACAATATTCTGTAGGCTGCAGCATACACTGATCAGAAAAAGAATAGTACTAACATCCAATTTTCCTATTTGTTGTCTTTTGTGAAGTTTTCCTGAAAAGTAGGGATGCTGAAATACTTATTGGTAAAGAAAATAAATAGAAAAAAAACACAATCGAGTAGTGTAATCCATCAATGTACGTATATCGTATGTCCAGCAAACGTGTGCCATAAAAAAGTGCTTTCCTTTTAAAGGACGGCTGTCTGTTCCTTTGTGGGTAGGAAAAAATAACAGCTATACTGGAAAGAGAAACTTGCTTGTTTCTTCACTTCTTACATCTAATACAAACATGTTTCATCCAGATTAATGCTTTACAAATTGAGGGCAGCCCTTCTCAAGTCTGAATCTCAAGTTTTTTCTCAAGGAAGCCTATCTCACAGATAGATAGCTTGAGCCAACAGAGGAAAATGGGGCCTCACAAAAGAAACAGCATCTCTTCTTATTTGGGCATCTAAAAATTAAACCTGTTGTGCTCCCCAGGAAATCCGGAAAGGTTAATTTGTACTTAGCGGTGGTAACTCAATGAGCATTGCCTCTGTTGTCTCAGCGACAGAGTGAGTGAGGGTGGGTTAGTCAGCAGTATTAATGACATTTGCAACACAAAGACTGTAACTAAATAAGAAGCCAAAACCAAACAAGCTAGTGGCCTAATTCAAGAATAGCCCAAGCATCCTTCATTCGTACCGGCAAAACATGAAGGTTTTTAGTACCCTAAAGGCTGCTTAGCCCTTTGCAGGACCAGGCCTAAACATGAAGAACTACAGCAGAAAGCTGTTTTACTCATTTTTTTGCTCATTGGGTAGGTGTTGATTCAAATGCTGTTTTGAAGGTCTTTGATCAGTTGTACTACTAAAATACAGCAACGAATACTCAATACAAATGCTTTTTCTGAGTGAAGCCACACTCCATCTTTCTTTCAGAAAAGAATAAATAAACCACAAATGGCATACTAAAACTATTCTGCTCCCTTACAAATCAGCTGACTAGTCAAGCGCAATCCTCAGTCACATCCAGGATTCACTCTCCCCCAGCAACTCGGAACTGCATTCAGCAGTGCTTGCTGTACACAGGAGAGCAGAAAGCAGGCTGGTTTTATGGCTCTAAATATTTCTGCAATCTATTCTGGATTTCATACCTTTGCTCTCGCTCAGTGCAAAACTTCAGGTTTAAATGCACTTTCTTCCAAAGTTGTCTGCTGCGCTGGCTCAGGCAGAACCGAACCCCGGAAGCGATCACTCATTTGCATCGGCGTTGCAGTTTCCATTGCAGAACTCGCATGCCTGAAGGACACTCACCTGCGCATGATCCTGCAGAGTAGCCTGGCTGCCTTCCCCTCTGCCAAAAATGGCACAGATGCTACTAAGCTTTCCCAGGAGCTACAAGAAGACCAGGAGAACAGGCATCCTCAGAAGTGACAGCAACACCCACCTCTGTTTTTCCCTCCTCTACTCCTGCACAAACCCAAGATGGCCAATCCCACCAGTCTGCACATTTTGAAGCGTGGCTACAATTAACTTCAGGAGCAGCCCACTGCCAGTTTGGCTCTGACACTGTGGACGATCAGTCTGGTCCCAGGAAGAGGTGAGCACCCAGTGCTGGTCTGCTTCTGCTTGCTGCTACACGTGCCTTCTTCCAGCCTGGGGCTGCAGGCGCTGAGGCTGCTCTGTGCTCTGCAAAGGGGTCCGCTGGGGCTCAGCACAGGGCAAGGCTGGGCCTGCTCTCACTTCACGTTTCTCTTACAACTTTGCATCAATCAAGCCCTTTCTGAGCGCACCTATCTTTCTGCTTTCTCATTTTAGTAAGACTCTCACCCATATTACAACTAGCTATACAAATCAAACTCTCAAGAACAGAAACACTATATATTCACAGTTGAAAGCCTGTATCTCAACAGGATATTTTGTCTGCTCCACTCCTGATTTGTTTTTTGGTTGGAAATGCAATTTCACTTTCTTCCTCATCTAGAAGTATCATGATTGGGCAAATACCAGCGAGTGGACTATATTCAAAAGGCAGTGCAGTCTGGAGTTACGAATGAAGAAGACCCTTCTCCAATTCCAAACCATATCAAAAAAAATAACATAAAAGGGACTTTGCGTCTTTAAGAAACAACTGACAATTTAAAAGTGAGTGTACAGCTTATTCACAGGGTGAGAAGGAAGGGAATCTTCCAACTGTATTTGCTTTACCTTGGAAACAGCTGAAGCAGCAAAGCATTTTCTGTCATTACCTCTGTCTTAAACCCTGTTTCATTTTAAAAATAAATTAAGGAGACAGAAAGCAGGAAGAAGACACGTGATAAGTTTTTACTCCTTGAGGGACTGGAGAACAGTTGTTCTCCCCTCCTACCACCATGACTGCGACTGTTGGTCTGTCCATCCATCCATCCGTCCTGCAGCAGAAGAGTTGAGGTTTTATAGAGTTTTGTTCTCAGTCCTGCTCTGGAGGGAGCTGGCATGGGAGAAAGCCAGCCTGAAGCATTAGCGGCTGCTGTTTTTAATTGCTTCCTTTGCTGCAATGATCAGAGGAGTCAGGCTGGAGAGAGGCTTGGCTAATTTTAAAAATGGATGCTGCCCAAAGAAAAGAAAGAAACGAAGCATTACTTTCCCAACTCAGTTACAGGCTCAAGCACTATTCCTCTGGTTACCAGGAATACATAGAAATAGGACTGAGGGGACCATCTGTGTCCTCATGTCCAGCACCTTGCTATTATGGGCAAATATGGCACATAATCTTATTAATCCGTTTATCAAGGTGTCTTCTGCTAGCTGGGATTTTTCCCTGCTGGCCCTCTGGGAATGCTGCTTGCTGTCCCAGAGCCTTGTTTCTTTCAGGAAATTTCAAATACTTAGGTTCCTGTTTTCTAAAGACACAGGCTATTTTAGTTGTCAAAAAAGACCAGGAGCATAAGCCATTCCTGAGGGAACTCCAGTACTTCTAGAAGTGTTTATCGCAGTGGTATTTAGGCCCATGTGCTGTTTTCAAGGCCACTGAGGTCCAGGTTTTTAGGCACCAAGAACGGAGCAGGGAGACACATGACAGAGCACTGACGGACTCAGCTCTGGGTTGCAGTGAGAGCAGTTTCTACCATCCCGTGTCCCTCCTTGTGCCGGCTGACACTTTCACAGCAGGGACAGCCAAGTAGCACATGCTGCAGAGCTCCGTATCTACCACAGTTTACACCTGCCACGAAACCTGGCAGTAAACCAGTAGCAGGTCTCATCTACTCAACTGTGCCAGGCAGCAAATGGCACTGTGACAAGTCCCATTCAACTGTCCCTACTTCAGTGGCAGAAACCCCCAAGTGGGGCAGGACGGATAAACTGGGGCACTCCCTCCCTGCTGGCCCTTCTGATGCTCACAGTGGGCAACCCAAAGCCCCTTCCTTTCCACAGCCAAATCTTTGACCGTTCATCTGTGACTGATTTCCTTGGTTTCCTATATAACTGAATTTCCTCACACCATTTCAGGACTCTGAACCTGATGCCGCTCCAATTCAGTTATTTTGTGATCATGTAAAACTGAATATAGATCAAAATACTTATTTTTGTTTGAAAAGCATCAAGTCTGGAGACTAATATGGGGGGATTAATCTGATGCCTTCACGTTTAGCTGATGAGAACACCACTATATATTGCAGCTGCTTCACTTGCAGCCATTTCCCATTTTACCTGCAGAAGCTCCTTGGCAGACCCTCGCCTGTCCACATCCATCTCCAGGCAGCAGTTCAGAAAGTCGCGAAACACCGCAGAGAGTCGCTCAGGGTTCTGCAGCTCTGGTGTCCCGTTTGTAGCTATCAGATACAGCGCCTGAGGAAAAGGGAAATATGAGACTCTACATGTTTCTTTCAGCTCCTTTACTGCTCATATAGACCCAATTTTTTAAGGTCCAGTCTCCACTGGCAGTTTCTTCCCTGACAGAGGGTTAGAGACAATCTTGCTATCCCAACAAAAAAACAAATGAAAACCCTGATGCAGACACAGCTACTCCAACATCAGAATGATTTTGCCTTGATAGCTGATTTCATTGGCTGACCTAGTTAATATGCACTACACCAGCAAAAACATATTTTGCTTCTATAAGTATTGACACTAGCTTTAGAAGCTATTTTTAAGACTGAATTGGGTCTAACTATATTATTTCAAAGGATTATTACGTAAAATGCATTTCTGCAGTGTTCACTGGTCCCTAAAGCAGAGCTTCCGTAAAACAAAATAAGCCAAATTTGTAGCTCTGTTCTTGATAAAAATGGTAACTGGATGAAAAAAGCTAAGTCCTTCACCTTATTCCGTGGATAAAGAAACAGAAACATTTGGAACATCATTTTCAACACAGATGCATAAGGTGCATGCACAGATATATTAAGAAGAAAATGCATAACTGGGCAGACAGGACCCACCTGCAAATGTGTCTTACGAGTCTCCAAACTCCAGATCAGTTTCACATATGTGGTAAAAGAAAAACTTTTAACAGTTTAAACAGCAAAAAGAGCAATTCTGTCCCTATGGTAACCTTATGCTAATTCTGATACTCAATAAATACACTAATGATGTCCCTATCCTAGAAATTGCCAGGGAAGACATGGGAGTTTTTGGCACTTGTGTTACTGAAAGCTCATGCTTGGTGACACAGAGAAAGTGGCTTAGGCTAAGAAATAAATATGTTCGGTAAGTCCTTCAGCAAAAATGGGGAAGAAGCAGAATAGACTATGTTGACTTTAAACTATAATCTTCATGTTTCAGGCAAGCATGCCATTGAGAAGAATGGAGACGGGGTTTCATCTCTCAAAACCAATGTTTTAGAAAAGCTTATCTTTTTTTTTTTTTTTTTTAGGAAAGAGAACATTAAATCTCTTACACTTGTTTCATCATCACACATAGAAGAGCTAGGAACAATGCAGAAAACAATGCGTATCCTGAAAACTGGGAGTATTAGTCTGTGTTAAGGTTTGAGTCCTCTGTGAATTCACTTCCATGATGTGTATAAATGCCCATCTGCCCATCTGAAAGCACAGACACTCTGTGCACAGGCCCCTCCAAACACTTGAAAATCCCAGGCCTTCTCCTCAAGAGCATCTAGCATAAGCTAAGTTTAAGTTTCTTAGGTAAGTAAAGGACACTTTACAGCTGACAGTGTTCATGCAGCTTGGCAAGTCCTCCTGATACTCCTTTTCAGATCTTCAGGCCAAGGAATTATAATTAATTTTGCAAAACATAGGGTCAACATTACCATACATGGTTTACTTGTAACCACCATTTAACATGCTCAGAAGATAGAGATGAGTTAATGTTGCTATTGCAAGATGTTATTTAGAAACATAAGACATTCTGAACTATGCAACTTGGACATGTACAATATGTCCTAAAATATACAGCAATAATAATAGGAATAGGCCTAGGAGTCTCTCATAAAAATGTCTGCCATGAAAACAACAGCTCTGCACTACTGGCATTCAAATAGACCATGACCAAATTAACTTTGTTCTTCTCTGACACACAGAGGAAAAATTTCCAACCTAGAAAGGCATATGAACCATCCTAGAGTAAAAACAATCAAAGTAAGTTTCTTTACTTTCCCCACAACAGAAATACCACAAAATCAGTCTTATCCTGTCTGTCTGCAGCTGACCTCAGCCACGTGACACAGTGGTGAGCTGGAGTGTCTGTCCTCACTGTGTTTAACTCGTGGTACCCAAGGGATGTTACTTCTGTGGTAAAGGAATACAGCACCGATGTCAACCTTGACGTTTTTATTCCAGCTACATTCACCTGACTGTGAAACAGGAGTGCCAGGACAAATGAAGCTCTTTTATTTGCTCATTTCTTCACAATACAGGAGTCATGAGAAAGAGTCATCTTTAGCTAGCAGTGTACCTTTTAAATAAAGGTCTATGGGAATCTGCACTACCTTCTTCTCTTAAGCGTCTTTTGGTTTCCTATGAGGCAGCCAGCAAAGAAAAACAACTACAGTCAAAGGAAATGAATGTGTGCAGTAGCTGCAAAGGGGCAATAAGCTCATTAATTTGTTAGCTTACCAAGAAATAAGAAAGGACTCGGCATACAATTTTAGCTGCAGTCTCTGAAAATGATATCCCAAAGTTATCCAGGCCACACAGATACATGACAGGAACAATATATAGATGATTTGGAAGCCTGAAACTGTAGAAGATCCACAGCATTTGGAAAACACACTGCAGTTTTTAGGAAAATTTAAGCACTGTAGTTAATAAATGAAAAAGGAAACAGAAATGCTTAGGGTTTGTTTGTTTTAATTAAAACCAGGGAGGTCCAATCTGCATTTTAAAGGATATTTACTGCACTAGTGATTGTCCTTTAGGGCCTAGGCATATGCCTGATGGAAGGAAATCACAGCGAGAGAAAAATACCATCACAGGAATATCCGGGACTCTGTCATGTCTGGAAAATGGTTCCTGCCTGCGAGTTCTGCAAAGGCTGGAAGGAACCTAAGCAACACACATGTTTACTTTAGGTCTGGAAAATGACAAATGCATCTACACTCAAACTGCTATTAACTCTATGATTAATGATCCTTTAATGCCTTTATAATTTATTTATGAATTTAAATTAGTGCCAGTAACTGAAGCACCTGCATGCCTTACATTATTAAAACAATCATTCATAAAAATAAAAGAGCAGCCTTTTGCTTCCAGGCTTTGCAGAATTCCCTGAATGTGGTCAAAATGAGACTATTAAACACAACAACTACTACGTGTCATCAGCTAAAAAACTTAGCTGTAAAAACAGGTCTTGCCTATAACCTCTCCTGCTTGGATGCAACTGAGACCTCTCTCTGATGTGTCTGATTCCACGTACAACAGCAGATCGGATCCTGTCCCTGCTGGGGTTGATTTACCTTAATAAAACTAGCTGATAACTGGGGAACTGATAACAGGTGCTCCACCACTAGCTGTTCACTGTTCCTTGCTCAGGGGCAACAACCTCTGCAAAGGAGTCAAGAAAGCTAATGCTGATGGTAGCAACTTGATATGCCTGATTTTAAGCTGCTGCAGTTTACTCAGACACCTGAAGATACCTTGAAGCTGTAAGTGTTCACATTGAACTCCAGCAGGAGATGAGGCACGTATGGAGAAAAACAGCATCTCTCCCATTTAATCTGGGTAAAGGCAAGAACAGCTGAATGTGAATGTGGTCAGAGGTAAGAAATCCAGTTACCTTTTGTAACAGTTGACATAAGGCTTCGTGAGGAGCCCTAATTGACATCTAAGTTTAAGGAAGGACGGAATTTTCATCATCCAAACCAGTAACGCTAATTATGTTTTTGCTGCCTTATACAAGGCAAATATGTTTTTTTTGCAAGGGTCCCCCATGGAAGCATGTGGAATGTGGGGCCTTCTCTTTGCAGGAGACGGAAGAAAAACTGGTGATGCGGAAAAGGCTTTGTAGGTAAAACTGGGCTGCAGTGACAGTCCTGCTGCCACCCTGCCAGCTGTGGTGCACTCCGCTCGTTCAGCATCAGTCTGAATCCAAACCTGTTTCTCTCTTATCCCCTTTCACATGGTGGCACTGCGCATACCACTCCACATGAGTGCACTGGAGCCAAAAACCGTAGGGCACCTGCCAAACCAAAATGGCTCTTCCAAGAAGACCCAGAAACCTTTTTTCAGAAAGAGTAGAATACTAAAGTTTGTATATTTGTCATATTCCTTTCATAAATAGCATGGCCAGGTTGTGCTGTTCGCTCTTTTAGCCTGCAGCACACAGTCTGGGTGCCAGCAGGAGCGCAGCCTTGCCACTGTGAGAAAAGCTAAAGGTCATGCTGTGTTTTAGTTCTAGCCTTAACAAAAATTATGTATGTATGTACAATGTACACAGGTACAAAATTAGTTTCCTAATAGATTCCTGCCTCCCATCAGGAATTAATCGAGTAGCATTTAACTCTTTTAGCTATAACTCATGAGTTTCTTCCTCGGTATACATTCCTCCTCTCCATTATACACTCATTCCATTCCATTATACACTCATTTGGTATAAGAACTGGCTGTTTCATTTTAACAGCTGGGATAAATTTGAAAACTTCAAAATAAAAATGCATTAGTTTCCTGCAAGTATCTGTGCATTTTAGAAATGTGTGTGGTAATACATAATTATAGCATTACTATAACCAGTGACACTTCCTGAAAGAATCACTGATCTACACTGATCTGAGTTTGAAAATACTTCTGTCTGCAGATATAGTTGAAGCTCTTTTCATAAAAATTCATCAGCTGGAGAAACTTGCACTGAAAAATCCCTGTCATCAGAGAAACAGCTAAAATAGATTTCAAAAACCACCTGAGAAATTTTAAGCATCGCTGAAGACAAAACCAACAAATTTCTGAACCGGCTCCATGTTAGTCGTCTTTTGAGGTTCTCCCGTTTTCGTACCCAAAGCTAGAGTTTACGCTGATACGCTCCAATGACATTTTTAGAAGCAGTCCTTGCTGGAACTAGTCCAAGCTGATGTGACTGGGATTTTGTCTCTAAACATGGGACAGCTTAAAAAGACAGTGGTGTCTGATTCTATTGGCACCTTACCCTGAGAGGATTTTCATTAAGGTAAGGAGGTTCTCCTTCCACCATTTCTATTGCCATGATCCCGAGTGACCAGATGTCCACTTTGGGGCCATATGCTTTTCTTGTCACCACTTCCGGTGCCATCCAGTAAGGAGTCCCGACCATTGTGCTCCTTTTACTCTGCTCAGGGGTGATCTGAGCACAGAAGCCAAAATCAGCTGAGGAGAAAAACAAGTACTGTTAAAGCCATCTAAAATTATGAAACCAAGCAAAAGAAATCCCCACTTTATGCCTAAGAATGGGTTGTTGAATCTAGCTGGAAATGTGGTCATGTCTGTTTGTTCTGCAGTGACTTTTAGGCACTTGAGGCTGTAGATCATAACTCTGGTCTCTGGAAGAGGCATGCACAAACAAAAGCCAGTCTTTACACCTTTCTCCTTTCCATACTTCTCTGGGTGTTGGAATTGTGCTCTTAGCTTGCAGCAGTGGTCAGTGCACTGTCACAGGCATCACTTTTGGGTAACTGGCAGTCAGTCAGAAGCAGCCCCACACCCCATCCTGGGAAAGCTCTGCTTGACCAAGAATACCTACTCAATTTGACAGATCCGTCCATTCCGAGAAGAATATTGTCGCTTTTAATGTCTCTGTGAATCACTTGGTTTGAATGAAGGAAATCCAGTGCTTGCAGGCACTGATAGATAAAAAAAGGAACACGAGGGTAAAAATTAATGACCTGATTTCACCACACAAGAAAGGAAATGGCTCTAAAAGATTTAATTTCTAGATGAGTTGAGAGTAATGGCAGAATATTGTGTTGTCAAGAGAAATGGCTTGCTGCTTCAACACTGCTAGAATAATAACTGTCTAAATGAAGGCACATGAGCTTTTGAAAAAGAAATGTCAATTATTGTTATAGACTATCCCCTGAAAGCACAGACCGAATGACTGCTGTTAAAACGAATGTGCCATCTCAGTCCATATGACAAACTATTATTTGCCAAAAGAAAAAGTCACTTTCTTCAGTACAAAGTGGCTCACTTTTGTGTGGAACGTTGCATGAAAAAGATTTTATTGTTAGGTTCTACAGCAGATTTGGAAATAACAGGCTAGTCATTTTTCAGAAGCAAACCACTTTGGGTGGAACGCTGTTCTTTTAAGCTGAGGACTGTGATAAACGAGTCTGTATTTTGATCTGCTATTATTTTAAAATTCTGCCACCAGCTTTTACAGACAAGGAATGAAGTATGGACATGCTCCAGAAAAATGTTTAAAGAGGCAAAGTTGAGAACAGTAAAACTAAGAAAGAAAGAGAGAGAACAGTAACGGTATAATAACGGAGTATAGGAAGTGCAGTGATACTGGCAGGCAGTTCACTTAAGATGCTCTTTCTTCTCCCACATTAAAAAAGCAACACAGAAACAAAGATTTGGACAGGAAATCACTCATGTTCTTTATACCTGCTTAAAAGTACCATTCTGTCCAAGTCATAAAAAGTGCACACAGGATCCCTTACCTCCCTACATACAGCTGCTATCTGTCCTTCATCCATACATGTCTCTGTAACAACATCAGTTAAAGAGCCTCCAGCCAAGTATTCCATAACGACCCAGAGCTCATCACCTACTAAGTAGCTGAAACAAGAAAACAATGGCATTGAGATGAATGTGCACAGCTAAATTATCTTATGAAAATTACAACAGTCATTTTTGTTTCCTGTTCATTTTTAAATGAAGACAGAATAAAATGAATGGACATTCCTTCTAGGCTATGGAGTACTTGGAAACTGTGCAGTCTGAATAAGAAATGCATGTAAGTGAAAAATTAGATGTCTTAGATGCCAAGCAATTGAAAAGGGCAATTCAGTAAAGGCAAAGATAAATGTTGAACCAGAACATAACAGATCATCTGGTTTGTCATCTTAACACATACAGAAATACCACAATTAACTCCAGGAAGAAAAAGACACAACTTTCATAGTTGTCTATGGCAGGAGGGTGTGTACCACAGAGGATAGAAATTGGTCAACAGTTTGGAAAACCTTACATTCAGACACAGGGAAAACAGTTTAAAAACTGGCAAATTATGTGTGTCTGGAAACAAGAACCTAGACTTTCTGGCATCTGCAGCAATGGAAAATGGTCAGAACAGCCAAAGAGAAATAATTTCTATGGTGATGTATCTGCATTTACCATAATATGCAGAAAACATGACCAACTTAAAAACATGGAGGTAGTGGAATTACAGGCAGTTGTTTTAGTAAGATATGGCTGATCAAGGTCTTTGAAAATGCTCTTTGAATTACGTACTCCATCTAAGTATCAGTATGTGTGGGTGATGGAGCACTGGCACAGGTTGCCCAGAGAGGCTGTGGAGTCTCCTCCTTGGAGACCTTCAAAAGCTTCTGGACATGGTCCTGGGCACCCTGCTCTGGGTGGGCCTGCTTGAGCAGGGGTTGGACCAGATGGATCCAGAGGTCCCTGTCAACCACAACCATTCTGTGAAATGCCAGAAAAGATTAATGCACATAAAGACCAATCTCCTCCCATATATTTATATGCATATATACACATCAATATGTAAATACACATATGTATAGATAAATGATAAAGAGGTCAGTTTTCTGTCAGTGACCAAAAGCTTTTCTTAATCTCTGACTTGCAGTATGTAAATGAACATTCATGTGATAATACCAGAACTACTTACCTGTCTAAATAGTTAACAATATTGGGGTTCTTATTTTCCCTCATGACCAGGATTTCATTAATAATTAGTTCCTTTTTGGGCTGTTGTTGGAGATTCATTTGCTTTATGGCCACCTAAAATGACAGTGAAAACAACGCACTAACTTGAATGGTCTGTTGCACAAGATCAGAATGAACAAGGAGTGAGTGTTCTTGGAATGATGTATCAGAGCTGTGCCAAACCGTCATGTTATTAGACATTAGAGCTCAGTAACTTACATTACAACACCCTATTTCTCTGCTTGCTTGGGTGCTAGTTACAGGACACACAGTCATATACTTATTGCCTTACAAAATCTGTAAAAACGGTCTTTAAACTGTCAACCACAAATCTCTAACAACACTCTCTGGACCTATATTTTTCTAAGAGCCTTATTTTATTATCACCATTATTATTCATGCATGTTTTGCAAGCAGCAAGTGATTTTGTTATTGTGAAAATGTATAAAAACAGCTGGTAGTTCTTATCAATTATATGATTTTTAATGACTATGTCAGCACCTGCTATCATTCTTGACTTGAGTACTAAAAAGATCATTAGGGCTACACACACACACACACAAATTTTGGCACTTCCTAACTTTTTGGATTTTGACTTTGCAACTCTAACTAACATTGTTTTAACACAGTTTAGATTTGCAATAATTTGGCTTAAAAAAAAAAGATGTAATAACACAGTTTAGATTTGCGATAATCTGGCTTTAAAAAAAAAAATGTAATCACTGGAATCTTCCGCTACCAGTAAGATTCAGATGTATTTGTTGACAACCAAAAATGATAAATCACAAATCTTAAGCTGTAGCCCCAAAGAGCAAAGGGCCTCTTTAAAACACCAACTTCTGCTCTAAACCGTTGTTACCTACCCTGCCTCTGCCTCAGTCTGGCTCCTCGGCCCAGTCCCATCTTTCCCCAGGCAGCCCTAGTCTCCACTCAGGCTTTTTGTCCTGGTCTCCTTGCCAAGTCCGTTCCTGCCAGTCCCGTCCCTCAGGGCTCAGGCCCTCCCTCTCTGCCTGCCTTCTAGCTCAGCTTTGGCCAAGGACTCCTATAAACACAACATCTTCCCCAGCGGTCTCAGAAGAGCCCTCTGACCCCCCACACACCTTATGGGCAGACGTGGCCCCATGCGTACTTAAAGTCTGCCTCCTGTTCCCTCCGTATGCAGTTTGGCCAGCCTCCCCCTTCCTGTAGTCCTGCTCTTGACATGCTACGAGAAAGATGACCCCCTGCTCTCACTTCTGATGTCCAGACATTTTTTCCAGCAGGATTTGTGTATTGTTTTCAAAAACTTTGGCTTGGAAAAGGAAATGAATGTTAAGATGCCACTTTAAAATCAGCCATTACTGGGACTGCCAAAGTTAACGCCGCTTTTCTTCAAGATCTGCTTCTCAACCCCTCGGCCCCCACCTCCCTGCAACCACTTCTTGCCAGGGTGAGGCTGACATCACCACGTAGCACCATGGGCTGTCACTGACACCAGACCTAAACAGGACGGTATCACTTAGGAGAGATCTTTGGCTTTGATACAAGTCTTCTAATTTTTCAGTGAGTGTCAACCAGCTTCAGAGTGACTAAAACACAAAACTACATCCTAAATTTGATCTCTCCTTAATTAGTTCTTGCATTATACTTTGAAAAAGAAACACACAATGGAAAAAAAAATGCTAAACAGTATTACTGGCTGAATCAGTGATTAAGACAAACTGGGTGTGAATGATGGCAGCGTCCATCAGCTAGCTGTTGCATTAATATACTTGGCAATTAAGGCAGAGTTAGCGTGTCCTTCTCTGAAGGATAGCACTTCCCCTCCTGTTATTTCTGGTAGTTCTCAGTAAGGACAAGGTCTGTCCAAAAGCAAGCAACATAACAAAGCTATTCATTCCTCAAAGCAATAGGGGAAACTGTGACCACCCCTAGGGTTCCCCAAGGCCTGTGGTTACAGATCTTCAGATTTTACAATTTGTATTCTTCACTGACCTATTGCCAGGCACACAGGCATTTTTTATGCTGGAAACACAGTTAAATTACGCCCAGACCAACATTCTCTGTAATACCACAACTTCATTCACACTTGGGAACAGGGATAAAACAATTTCTCAACCAATACATTTACACTGGCAATAAAAATTACGGTTTTTTTTTATAAGGTCTGAAAGCTTGCTGGCATTTCTTTACAGATTTCTCTTTCTAAAATACCCATTCAGGGACGACAGACATAACACGGCACCAGGATGGGACCAACAATACTGTGGAAAGCATTGACCTGTTCTGAAGACAAAGTGAAAGAAAACACGTCTCTTACAATTGGCCTTAAAAGCTAAGGGTAAAGCATCAGCCCAAGCACAGAGAGCACCAAGGCTCTCACTGATTCCAGGGGGACCAGGATCCCCTTGCCCAGGAATTCACAGGCACTTTTCAGGTGTTAATCAACACCTCTGTGTAATGGCTGCTGGAAAGCGGATGGCCCAGTAAGCATTCAATTACATGGGCACAAAACCACATTGCCCTTAAAGAGCTTTCACCAAGGAGCTGAAGATAGCAGGTGATGTATTTTGCAGGCTGTCACTAGTCCATGCTTAGGAGGAACAGCCTATGCACTACAGATCTGCTGGCAACCTGAAAACCCCATCCACAATTCCCGTCAGAGGGGAAGGCACTGAATACCTGCAAAATCCGCTGGGACTGCCGGCACTTACCTCTTGTCCTGTGGCGATATCTATTGCTGTATAAACAGTTCCTGATGCCCTAAAAACAAAACAGCAGCCAATGAATGAGAAGAGGTTTAGTGCCTTCGAGTGAAAACAAGCCCAGATAGGGTATCTCTGCCGCCTTTTTTGTTTATACACCGCCTTCGTTCATCCACTCCTTCAGCCAGCAGCACACAGCGCAGCCACCCACCGGCCCTCCGCCATGCAGGGAATCCAAGATAAAAAGCTCAAGTCCAACATGAAGAGAAAGGGCTGGGACAAATCTCAAATCTACCTCCTAAATTATTTGAGTTCAAAACTGATGCAGGGAGTTGTTTCTAAATTATTTTTTTTTGCCCACAAATCCCTGGAAAATATTCTCCAGTTTTGCTTTTTTTTTTTTGTTTTGTTTTTGTTTTTTCTCCCCAGGAAATGTGACATACAGTCTAACTGTGCCTTCTTAGACCTCTTACTTGAATTTATCTGCAAAATTCATGCAACACCATACGGTCATTCTGGGAACACCAAATACACATGACAGCCCTTTGAAGAAAGGATCTAGACACAGCTTTCTCTAGCGTTCAAGGAACTATTCTCCAGCCATCCTGACAAGTCACCATTGGAGCAGGTTAAGGCACACATTGTTTCACACAAAAACTGAGAATGACTCAAACCAGAGGAACCTAAGACAGCTTCTTTAAGTCAAGAGCTATTCAGCAGCTGCTTCTGTTAGGTGCACCAGACGTGAAGGACTCTTCATGGTGTCTATGTTTGGCTTCTGTGGCAGACATAGGTGCTGGTGTAGGGCCACCAGAGATATGTGACATGCTAACCTGCAGACTAGACAGTGAGGGGTTTTGCCTGCCACCTGCCTCTCATTAAAAGAGGTTCTTCACCTGTAATGCTGTGAAGGGCCAGAAGGGCCATGATCAGAGGAAATCTCTTTGGGTTTAAAAGCAACCGTGGGCTTGTAAACCTTACTGGGGCTTCCCTCTGGGCTAAGCCATGGGTTTACACTGCCATCATTTAAGTAGCCCATGTCTCCATGGACAGCAAGCCAAGGGAGAGCCAGGGTGGGGATTCCGAGAAGTGGGAGTGTGCATCCAGCAAGTGCCCCATGGATTAAAAATACAAGATCAGTTTGCTCGTTTTTGCATGAACGCTCAGTTTGTTTCTGTTTACCTGCAGGCTGAAATATTTCTGAAAAATTTTACTTCAGCAGACACCAGAGACTGCATACCAGTGTTGAGAACAATGTTATTATTGGGCATGCTATGTATTCTTTCAATATAAATGCAAATGCACTTTCCTATGACTAATTGTTGAGATTAATCCAATTTGTTTTCATAAAAAAACAACACCATTTATTCAGATTTGCTAACACTGTGCTGTACCTCCTGAGTAAAGTCCTGTCAGGGTTTTTTTAAAAACAGCTATTTAAATTAGGACGCAGTTTGGTATGCTCCAGGCCATCTGTGAAGAGTTTAGATAAAGGTGAGTAATTTAAGTAAAGCTGTGAATTAATTGCAAGGGCTCTGTGATTCTGCATTAGGGACTCTTACTTCTAAGCAGCTATAATTTCTGATCTGTATCTAACTTTTAAACTCTTCTGTAATATCTTCATTTTAATGCCGTTAGGCAAGTACCAGGACCTACAATTAGATCTGTGTCACTATGATGCAGTGAAATACAAGTTAAAAACAAAACAAAAGCCCTGAACCCAGGCTGCTCATGGCTCCATACTACTTTGTCTTTCTTAACAAGAACTACACACAGCTTGAGCAAACAGAGCCTCTTTGTCAAGCACTAGTTAACTAAGTTCCTCCAGTGTCAGCAGCATTTTCAGGCCTAAACTGGAGACAAGTTACAAACCAGAGACTCAGCACTGAAGCTGACCTGTGCTTCAGCAAGTCAAGTCACTCTTCCTTACGTAAAAAGTTGCTAACTGCACTTCACGGAGCAGCCATGTCTCCTGCCTTCCAGTTTGCTCATTAGCTGCTACTGAAAAAACTACTCACTTCCCCAGTGTTATACTGAGGGCCTAAATGCCATCGCTCCTCCTTTACATACTGCAGGATGAAATAATCTGAAGTATATTATTGAGTGCACTCACTGTTTTAGTATTTGAGAAGAAAAATTACCGTAATAATAGTAGATAATAAAAGCTAAAGCAAGATTTAAACAAAACAAAGAGCTTTGCATGTAGTTAAGAGTCCAAAAACAGGTGTCAAAACAGTCTCACATTCAACTGTTCACTGCAATAGCAATGCAGATCTGAAAGACATCTAATACAGGGTCTAGCTATACCCCCAAATGATTTTTTTTTTCCGTAGGATGTTTCCCCAGCTGTCTACATCAACCTGCAGCGTTACACCCAGGAGGCGGTTACAGTAACATACCCACTCTGTAAGAAGGGCACGCAATCTTCTGCCTGTACTACAACCTGGAGGAAATAATATTTAGATACCCTTTTAGGGGAGATATTAGCCACTTGTCTTTCCACCAGTTGTTGACGCACCTTTGTACAACCTCACTCCTAGGAGCGTAAAAATAAAAGAAAGTGAGGATGACAGTCATTTTCTGACAGTGACAGCAAGAATCTGTTCACACACACGTTTATTCTGAATCTCACTTCTTCAGCTGACACTTATCTTTTGAGAAACTGGCACAGCTCTGAGTGTCCACTGACATTTTACAAATGGCAACAAGAACCAAAGCTGCAGGCAGAAAGCAAGCCAGAATCTGAGAAAGGGTTTTCTACAATGAACAGAGAAGAAACACCTCCCCGCAAGTGTCCTATCAAATACGATATACCCACTATACAGCCTGCCTAAAGAGCATGAGTGTGTCTTTCCTCAGTATGTATCAGTTCTAGGTCAGCAACATGCTACGCTGAGTTCAAACCTCACAAATTGTAAAGACAGAAAATTATCTCCTGATGTCAGTAAACAGCATTTTGCCATACACAGGCAGCAGCAAGATCCTGGTCTTACAGAAATGGCATTAGCCCTCCTGGAATTACAAGATAACCAAGGAAACGTGGACTGAGCAGGGAGTTAGTCTATTTAAAATGCACATCAGATACCTAATTGTGATGTAATTTCTCTTGTTCTTCCCCCCTCACACAGGAAATATTTCAGATCAGTCCTATTCAGAATAAGTGAAGTAGGGTTTCAAAAGGGAATAGCTTGGTAGATTATTTTCAGTAAACTCATAAAACCTGCAGGATCCCAGAGTGGTCTGCTATCAGGCAGGTGATGCATTTCTTCATTAAGTGCTTTGTGCCTCTACACTGTCTCTATTACCAGTTTATTTATTTATTTTGTGTGTTTACATTTCTAAACTACATGGTTTTATTCCTGATCACTGAAATATTTTTTTAGCAAAATATTTGGAAGAAATGTTATTGCTTTTATTTATATGACAACTATCATTTGCTAAGTTGCTCTTTTAGGCAATAAAGCAGAATTTTTTTCTTCTTTCTTTAGTGTGGCTGTATTATTTTGAGACATATAAAAATGATTTCTTCTAAGAAAATTAGTGCCGCAGACTTGAGGGACAGTAGATCTTCCAAGTCCTATTCCTTGCTGCAGATAAGACATTGCCAGCAGCAAGGTGTCTTTGATGATTGCTTCTGGCCACAGTTAAAATACTGATGAGAAGTGAGAGACAGGAGAATCTAAACCCAGTGTCTGAATGTGTCTGGAGTTTGCCCAGATTCACACTTGATATTACACCAACAAAACACCCAGCCCACGTTTTTGTACAGGTAACTATGATTGGACTTACCCTTGGCCAATTTTTTCAAATCGAGTGTATTTCTTCTTAGGGTCTCCCACGCTCACTATGCTCCCTGAAAGAAAAAAAATTAAAGACGCTGGCTTGAAAATGGAGATACCACCTTCTGACAGATTAGAAATACAGCCACTGTCTGGGGCTGCATGTAGTCAGTTGGGTAACAACAGGGACAACAACATCAACAACACAGGCAGCTCCACAGTGCAGGTGGCCTCCACAAAGACTGATTTTCTACAGTCCTTTGGAGATTACCTGTGTCTCTGGACCTTGACAGGAAACGAACAACAAGGAAAAATATTGATAGGAAAAAGATATCAGGAAGGAACAAATATCAATGCCAGTGCTTGTCTGTTGTCTACAACATTAATGACAGCTGGAATAACAGAGCCTTTTTTTCTTAGGAATAAATATTCTGTAGGATTTTACGTAAGTTTTAATACTTTCAAAGATTAAATGCACCCTGGGATCTGGAATCGATTTTTGTGAACAGATGCCATTTTCAAAACAGGCAGACTATAGCAAAGTGCGTCCAGGCAGGGAGCTTTTCAACCTTTCAGTAGTTTCCCAAAATAATGGTTTTATCCTTTTAAAGGAGAACATCTCATATTATAATAAATAATTATGGGTTTTTAAAAACTATGACCCTCATAACTGATTACCAGGCTAAGTTATAAAGGAGACCTTGCTTGTGCCATTTTAAGAACTGCATTGCTTGTCTTCACTCTGACCTGGACCAGAAGCAAGCACTTGACTTGACCTCAAGTGAGATCCTCACAATGAACCATGGTGCATAACAAGAACAGCAGTATTCCTCCTACAAAGATAGCTGCCCAAGTAAGACGCTGATAATTTCATGAGTATGGGTGATGTGATGTACAAAGTAGGCTAGAAGGGGTGCTGCCATCTCCCGGCAGCTCTTTGCCGTAGCAGAGGGAAGGCAGGGCCAGCCCGTTTGGCCCTGGGCATGGGACAGTCCAGGTCTGTACGCAATTCTGGAGCACATGTGCCACTGAAAGCTAAAATTAAAGCATGCACAGCTTGATGGTTTCTTGCCCGCTCAGAGATGTAGGCAGTCTGAATGGGAAGGAAAGAAAGCACTAATCAGTATACTATGTTTGTACCAAGTGAAAGAGCCAAAATCTGATAAATTCAAACAAATCCAAAGGAGTAATTAAAAAACAACATTGTTTTTCCTGGTCCAGTAGTTGCCTAGATAAAATACAAACAGTGGCATCTAAGCTGACAGTTAAATGGCAATCCAAATGACTTTTAAAGATTTAACTTGGAATGTACGTCATTGAAATACTTTGAGAAGAGTAGCTCAGGAGGAAAGATTTCCAACATTTTGCAGAATGCTTTGACCGATCTGGCAATATTCCTGTAACACAAACACTTATTCACCTCTCTCTCCAAAGCAAAACAAGGTGATGTGCCATTCACTGTAAGTAGTAACAAACACCCCTCTCCAGGCCATTTCTCCAGAGCAGAGGGCTTTAACATCCAAATGGGCACCTGACTGGATGCCTAGGCAGGAATCCTGCCGGCCAGCACGGAAAGGAGATGGGGCAAAAGCACCATCTGGTACACCCCCTGTTAAAACAATTCTGCTGGTCGTGGCAAGATCACTAATGGGAGCTGCAGGGGAAGAGGTTTCCTTTCTGCCATGGTACTCACTCCCCTCGCCCCGCACTCCAGGAATGCCAGCCAGGGCCCACTGCTGATGGCAGTGCAAGCACTCGCTGGCTGAAGATGCTGACATAGTCCCAAGTAGCCTGAAGCGATCCTGCCCTGCTGTCCCCACCTGCGAGAGAGATTGCAACTGTACTGTCTGGAGCGCAAGGCAAGGACATAACATTTCAGGACCTGGTTAACTTTTCATATTTTCCTCCAGTCAGTGGATGAGAACTAGCTAGTAAATGAGATGCAAATGTAATAGTTGCTGCTGCCTGGCAGGACTCTTTGGAGACAGAATGCTGCTGCCTGACTTCGAGGGAGTTGTGGGTTTGCGCAAAGTCAAGAAGAATGCTATCAAAATGACACTGATCCCCAGCTCACTTGCACACAGTGCAAGAGCCACTGCATTCTTCCCGACTGCTTGTGAGCTTCCACTTCAGCGGCACTGAAAAGGTGCTTCAAAATGAAAAGCAAAAGAAAAACAGCACATAGGCCATGCAAGTGAAAATGATCAGTTTCTCTTCATAATTAGACAGCACACAACGTAACCTGAGCCATTTGGACGGAATTCTGCATTGCTACTTCAATCACAGTCACCCAGCATCTCAGTGCTGGATTACCCACTCTAGCCAAAACTCTTCTCGGAGCAGAGAGCCCTCTTATACACAAGTCCTCTGCTGAAGCAGAGGTAGGGACGTGCTGCTCCACCTGCACATGACCTTCTGCTCTTCGCCTCTTCCTGCTCGACCAGGAGGAAGCTCACACTGCTGAGCTCAACCACCCCCAGACTGAGATCCCCATGAGTCTCTGCAGTACTAAGCCAAACACTGCCATAATCTTGTGCTGGGTTGGGTGACAGGAAAAATACTGCGTTGCCAGGGTCCGGCTAGGTGCTATTCCCAGCTAGTAAATGGAACTGCATATCTATCGGGACAGACGCCAGAAGTTCACGGAAGTTCATGTTAGAAAAGAGTAAAGAAAAAAGAGGATGGAGAACAAATACTTTGAATACCAATTTTCCAAATTTGTAACTGACTCAAATTTCTGTAATTCTTCCTCATATCTTGAGTAGCTGCTGTTGCAAGTTACTTGTTTGTGGTTGGTATCCTGTAACGGAGCCCATGGCTATCAAATATGATAGCACTGAAATCAACAACCTGACTGGCGTGCACCTCCATTTCAGAGGAGCACTCCCTATTCTGGACCAAAGATAAGCAGACCAGCTATTTTGGTGTCTTTAAGCACTTCCCTTTATCAAGTCCTAAATTAAGTGGATAAGAAAACAGAATTGGGCCACTTCTGTTTTATAATTACAGTGGAACATATTCATGATTTCATTACAGACAGAATTTTCTTTGATCTTATCTCAGTATTACAGGCTTTACTCCCTAGTAAAATGTGTAATGAAAGCATCTCTAAAAAAAAAAAAAGTTATTTCAAGCAGAGAAGAATTATGAAAGCAATTTAAGATAAAAGAGGGCAGGGGACATCTCTAAAATCAATTGCAGAGGAAGTAGGCAAGGTGGAAAAGTCATATGAGTTCAAAAACAAACAACCACAAAACACACACGCTTAAATATAATTAGCCCAGAACTATAACAAAAGAGCATCACCCCAATTTTTAGATGGCTTCATGGAAGTACAGAAAGATTTTCATTGCCCACACCACAATTTGCCCAAGGCAGATCTTCCAACCTTGCACTGGGTATCAAATTCTTAAGAAAGAAAAAACATGAAAGCATGTAATGTTCCAAAGGTATAACCCGCAAAATCTCAAGGGCTCAGTCTTAATCTGGGATACACAGGCTTGAACAAACGATACGCATACTTAGTTCAAGTATGCAGGGTACCTGCAGATCTCATGGTGGATGCCTGCCTCAATCATTTAGCCTCAGATGAAGGAGCTGTAACTCCTCCCTTTATAACCCGACATACCTGCAGGTAAACTACCTGCTCGAATGCAAACACATTAACACATTAATCATTTCATTATCTCGTCAGCTAAAGCCATGGAACTTATCCCGTCAGTACCCCCTCATAGCACTGAGATTCAGTTCTATATAGTCCTGTCAGCCTGCCGAGGGCACAGAAAACTCCATACAAGCAGTTGAAATCTCTCCGCTAAGAAAGGCTTCGGCCCCTGCAGTCACACCTGCCATCAGTGGCAGGGAAGTTATGACAAAAAGGTTGGTTTAGCACAAGAATGAGCCACTGACAAACCACTGTGAAGAAGCCACAGCCGGATTGCGCTCTCTCCAAGTGGTTACCCCCACTAAAGACACAATATTACTGGCTTTGAGATCAAACACAAGGAGGTGTAGATCAATCCACTTACTGTCCTAACAGTTAACAGGAGACAAAGAGTGAACTAGGGTACCTTATCAACTCAAGGATTTATCTTACAACGTAGCACTGCAAGCTATTACAGGCAAGAAGCTGTTTAAATTGGTTGTGCTGTAGAATCACAAAGGGCTTAATATGTTTGCCTAGTGTATGATCCATGCAGGGCTTTGGGGCCAACAGTTAGGATTCTAATAGTATTAACTGGTTGGGAACTAGCTGCGTCGTAGTGTCATGTATCTGAGGAATATGCAGTGGACGTGCTGGAGGCTAGCTCCTGAGAAATGCTTGCAGTGCAGTTTTATCCGATCAGGTCACATAGATGTGTCACACTGATGCATCTTTTTAAGTATAAAGCTAAGAAATAAAATAAGGATTGTTATAACAGTATTTTTTCTTTTGGGGCACATTGAAAACACCTGTTCTTCTCTATCCATGGTCTCATCTGATGTTCTTTCAAAGGAGTCCTCTCTGACAAAATGGAGAATTCTTATAAAAACAAGCTCTGATATACTAGTAGCAGCGGTAACAACAGTAACTGCATCACCAGAATATCCTGGAGAGGAGACCCCTTGATGCTGAAGGAATCAGCTTAGTTCTGTAGCTGTCTACAGGTTAAAAAAAAACAAAAACAGATTTCTATAGTTTGGCTCCGATGACTGGTGAGAAGTCAGGAATCTAAAGAGAATTTAGGAAACCAAAGATTCTGTTAAATTTGGGCACCAGCACCCTGGAGTTCACTAGGTCATTCACTAGGCCACAGACTTCTGCTCAACCAGAAATAATCTCTTCTTTTGCCCTTAGCACAGACAGAAGCTGATGCAAATACAACCCAGTCACAGCTGCCCACAGAGGCAGAAGGAATACCCAGAGTCCTCCTTCACTTCCTCTAAGCACAATAACAGTTTGTGTAAGGAGTTGTAAGCGACCCTGTGACACTAAACTCAGGATGAACGTTTGGTACATATTAGCTTGAGACATGCACACAGTACACTGCTTCATCAGACAAGAAATACAGAACACGTACTCAGTTTCTCTAGGATCTCCTCATCTGTCATCTTGGATTTTTTTCGCTGCCGGTCTGTGTTTCTGTACAAAGTGTTTGTGTTCGAGTTTTCAGGCTGGGGAGTAGTCGCTTCTTTAGCCGGTGCTGGTGCAGCGACAGGTTCAATTACAGAGCGTGTGTAGATCTGTGACAATAAATTATTTTGCATCAAAAAGGTGGCTTGCAGAGATGCCCCTGAGATCATTTTACAAACACATGCAATGAGGAAGATGCTGTCTGCCACATCCAGGGCTCTTACAATGTTCATTTTCACTCTCCACTTCTCAAAGTGAATAAGGAAAACTAAAGGCTAGTTTTACACAAATTCATGGCCAGTTTCATTTTCAATTTTCACTTTCAATTTTCATTTATTTTCTGAAAGATGACTGAAAGAATGAATTTACTGTGTTGCCAGAAGAGAGAAATAGGTAGGTCCAGGGCCCCAGAACCTTGTTCCTTCTTGCTTATCTGTTTACATGGGTAACAAAATGACTCTTCAGTTGGAACTTTGTTAAAAATTCCAGGGATGGCACCAATGTAGCACTGAAGGCACAGAAATAATGAGTGCTAGCACTGGTTTTATCAGTTAAGATAGGTGTCTGAATAGAAGCAGAGAGCATTTCCCTTTTCTGATTGTAACAGCCGAACTGACTTCTCCTCAGTATTTCAAGCTTTAAGGAGCGGCCATTAGGACCCGCATTCCAGTCTTTAAGACTTCTACCTTCTCTTTACAATGCACACCAAACGTCAGCCATATAAAAGTTAAGAGTGTAGTCTAAGTTGTTTATTTAGCTCCTTACATACTCTGTGGAGAGGGATGGGTACCTCCAGGGGATAGTTTCTCCTGCATGCCCCACAAGGGTGTGAAATGCATCTGATGACCGCTCCCTCCACTGATGACAGAGCAAGTCTACACAGATACTTCAGACAAAGTTGTTCACTTTTACACCAGTAGCTTTAAAAGAAACAATGTTACCTCTTATCTGATACTAAGATAAAATTCATTGTTCCAATCAGCATTACAGGAAACTCTTCAACTAAATAATTAAGTTCAAACAGATCTTCCTGGTGTCAGTAGCTTGGGTGAAGCAATACCCCACAACAGGGCTCCAGCCCTCAGAGTCTTCATCCACAAACAGCAAGTGCTGTCTGATCAGAAACATGCAGCTCTGCATTACACCGCAAGCAGTGCTAACCAAAGCTGGAACCTACTGATTTTGTATGTTCAGGCCGCGGTGCAATAACAGGTGGAGGTTCATTGTCATCTTCCTCTTCCTCATCTTCTTCATCCTCTTCTTCAGAAACAGAAGGTGCTAGCGGGGGTTCTGATGCTGTTTTTGTGCTCTGTGGATAGACAGTACCATGAGTGACAATCACCATTTTGGGACTTCGGAGGTTTGATAATTGTGTAGAACTTCAGTCTGCTTAGACCTCAGAAACCAACCTACATATGCCAATAGTGAGTCCTAGATACCTGCTACACACCATACAATTTAAAGGTTACAGATTACCATGCTATTTTGTTAGTTCATCTTAGTGTTTTCATTTTTGCTTTTTACTTATTTACAATGAACTACTACACATGGGCTACTGAACTGTGTCATGTATACATTACTGGAGCAATAAATTAAACAAAAACAACTAACGATTTCCATGTTTTGTCAAAGTCTGATTTCACAAAAAGTAATGCTTATCACTAGAAATCACATCTAGTTGCTAATTAATTGCTTTGGCATTGTGTTTGGAGAAATGGTAACAGTTAATTAAGTTAACTAGTGTCTGCTGGCTAGGTTAATTAACACACTTCAAAGTGCAAAGCCTCCTGCATTGTCTTGCTGGGAATTTTGTTTCATAGAGAAAGGCTGTTTGTTTCTTTATTATTTTATCCCTTGGGTAGTCATATTGCATGTTTTCACAGTGCTGAATTTCCCTGTTTAGCAGCTCCTTTTTCACTACCGTCCTCCTCTTTGTCTAATCATAAGGTAACACACTGATCTCTCTGCTATTTCTCTCTTATTGCAACAGTGACCCAGAGTGAATGCAGCCTCTCAGCAGCACGGTGCATCCCACTGACCTCTCTGTGGCTGCCAGGCAGACGTCCCAACTGCTTACCCAGGCTCCCATTACAGCAGCAGAGAAAAAAGCCACTGCCAGGGTGCAGTCGACCTTCAGGCAGAAGAACAAACACAGGGCAGGCGAGGGAAGTCTGGCTGATCAGTTTAGAAACAGATAAATGTCTACATGTAAACAGAGGCCTACAAGGCAGATGTTTAAAGTTAGGTGAGTTGAAACCCACCCACCAGCCCCAGCTGCTACTCAGAGGCAGGGGTTTTTATCACTTTGTCACAAATTTGCTGGCAAAACAAGAAACTGAAAAGGGGCTTGTGAAGTGTTTACCAACTGCTTTAAAGGTGGCTACAAGAAGGTACTTTGGGAATTTAAGCAAACCAAAAGCACTGTTCTACAGAGTGACATCTCATGTGTGTTATCTTTAAAATGGTATCAGTTTAGTCCAGTGCAAATACCAGTAATGGAAGGCCCGCAGGAAACGGGGGGAATTAATCTTCACACCTGTGCTTTACTGAATAGCTGCACTGCTGCATTCAGTCACCTGTACTTGAACTCACTGGCAAACATACATATAAATACACACACACACACGAGAATTTTATTTTCTGTGAGACTCAGTTCCATCACTCAACTTTTAAAGGTAAATGGAGAAACAGGCTATTAATATGGCCAAAAGTAGAGAATGATATATGAGATATTCTAAACACCCTATCAAGGGTGCCCTAATGGAATGGTGTATGTTACTCTGTCATATATTAAATCAGCGTATTGCCTTATATACATCATTAGCATTTTGTTTACATGGGGAGAGAAGATGATTAAGGCAAAAATAATGAAGGGAATAATCACATTTCTGTTCTGTTAAATTCTTAAAACTATTTTTCCACTGGGCTCCATGCTTGGTCTGACAGCACTAAATTGTGTAGCTAGAACATATACAATGTCATATTATTTAATGCAAGACTCCCATTAAAGGAGTGAAATGAAATTAAAGTGATTCCAATGACTGCTCGATCCTGTCAGAGTTGTTTTCTCTGTAACATTCAACCAGCATCCTATCAGTAGGTAACTTTCAAAAGCTGACATCTTGACCGTCTGCTGGCTACGTCTACTAGAACTAATACCACAGCCTCTGCCAATGTGTTCATACCCACTGGAAAAGCTGTTTGGAACACCTCACTGTGCTCCCATAAAACACAAACTTCCCTTTAAAAGTTTCATGTTTTATGAAAGATAACGAAAGCGGTATCAATTGAAAATCTATTGAAAAGCAGCGTGAATATTCAAAGAAGATTTTCATTTCATTACACACAGTCTCTGCTGTATAATCACAAACCTAAAATTACGTTGCTTAACACTTGAAAATAAAGGCCAAATCCCCATTCAATCTTTTGCTATTTAATGCACTAACATTAACACTAATAAATCTGGTCAATATTAATGTGAATGTCATGAGTACATCTTTGGGATTGCTGTGGCAATTCAGCATTAATTAGAGCGAATCATTATTTAAAAACTTTCTTTCAATGGTTCCAGTGAGTTACATATCAATTATAATCTTATTTATATTCAGCTATGTATCCAGCTGAACTAAGGATAAATCACAAAATTTAATAGAAATGGATTCTAAGTTGTTAAAACTATATTAAAATGAGCTAATTAGACAGTACTGCATATTGTTGTGAATTATATATTCCACCATGGCTAAGAACAGTAAGCAATCTTCTGTCTGCAAAACCAAACTTTGATCTGTATAAAAGTTCTTAAAGGGAAAATTAAAAAATAGCCAGTAATCCTTTTAGTGCTGCTGCAAAGACACTAAAATGTACTTTCTTTCAGCCTACAAGGCTGGCACTGTATCATGAAAGCCAAAGCTCACAGCTTATTCCACAATTAAACGCTATGAAAGTAAAAGGTTACTTTCACACTCACCGAAGGATGGGCTTCTATGTAGCCATGGGCACTTTTATCTGCAATGTGCAAAGTACAATTAACACTGTTATAAAAACGGTATCTGTTGTGGGGAATCCCACACAAGTAAATCCAAATTGACATCATTTTTCTTTCCCAACATCCCTCCAGTAGCATGAGTTATTTTACACAGAAAGCAAGAAACAGGACAATATATTAGGTTACTCTTTTTCTACAGTTTCTTGAGTCTATTGTTTGCCCTGTTCTGCCAGTAAATAAAATACAAAGAAAAATGGTCACAAAAATACAAATTGTTCTTTAACATGCAATGCTTCTGTTCCCCAAAAGAACTAAAGCAGTTTTTGTTTTGTTTTGTTTTTGTCTGTTTGTTTTCAAAATAAATTGCATGCATTGATTCTCTCTAGCTTGCTGAACATACGTTCCCATAAAAGCTTCCTCAGAATCTCCCTTCGCTAGGACAGTTCTATTCTGACGTAGTGCAGTAACAGCTCCATTAAGATGTCAGATCCTTCTTCGTTTAATGCTGAATAGGAATACATCCATACCTCTAACTTTTGGTAGTGTTGAGTTCAGGAGCATACACTAATTGTTTTGAATTTTGCATTTCATCACAAAAGTACTTGCTGTTTTAGCAGACATTAAGTGTCATGTTAGCCAAATGTTTTAATTACGGACCTGAGAAAAGAGATGCTTTTCCTAAAAAAGAAGATGAATGTTAACACATTCTGGAAATAACCGCAGTTTTTAGAAGGCCCTCAGAGAAGCTGCCCCAGCCTGCATTTTGGAAGTTTTATTGGTTGAACCAGCAAATTGAGGAAATTACAGACTCCACTGCCACAGACTATCATGTGTAGGAACTGAACCACTGCAGGTTAAGTTACAAACGCTGTCCACACCCTGCTGGACACAGACACCCCCTCATTAGCTGAAGCTGTTGACATGGGCTTTACTAAAGTAAACGTATCTTACTGGTATTTTTGTTTCAAGCGCATCTCAGTTATTAAGAAATAGCAGAAGAACATATCAACACAGAAGCCAGATACGTTGCCTCTAGAAAACCTCTGTTTTCTTGCTAGATTTACCGTGAGCCAGAGCTTGTTTAGCAAAATGAAAAAAAACATGGGCCAAGGAAAAAAAATGTAAACTACAGCACAGACTTGCTTTCTCATCTTTGCAATGGTACACTACAATTTTGCAGACTGTACACAAACAAGGGAAAAATGACACCACCATCACATTTGCAGGCTTTAGCACAGTAATGCCTAAATCACGAGGATCTTCCTGGAATGCCACAGAGATTGCTCTGGACATTACAGCCTTCCTTTTTATCCCTTGTGGCAAGATCCATTTTTGGGCACCACAACAGCAACCGTTTGGGGTTTATTTGCGCATTGGACACAGCAACCTAATCTTCTCTACAGCTCATACAAAAAATCCTTGAAAAGTCTTATTTTCATAAAATACCACAAAAATTCCTCATAATCTATTGCTCTTAGGATCTAGCAGTAACTCATAAACTGATATGCCCCGTACCCCAAACTGAACACTGTGAAGAAACAACGATGCAAAGAAGAAACAAAATAAAAGTAAACAAAATCTTTGGCCACTGACGCTTCTGAATACAAATGACAGCAACTGATCCATCTAGTACCATATTTAGTTCCGAAAACAAGATAAAGAAAAGTCACAGTTTCAATGACATTCATGGACAAAAGGGGAAATTAACTCATTTCAGGAGTATCCCATGAAGAGTGTAATTTTCTAAGGTTGCTTCTTGACTGCTGAATGTTCTTGAATGTCAGTTTGCCTCATCTGGGGGCCTGACATCCCTTTTTTCACAGTGAAACATTAACTTACCTCCTGATGTAAAGCTCATATATTTCTGGTTGTTAACTGTTTCTTTGGAATCATAAAACTTGAGGACATCTAGAACTGCTTGCGGATTCTTCTTCTGCTCTAGTTTTGTTATGTTGGAAGTCTGTAGTAGCCTGGCCCACTGCTCTGGAATGCCCTGTAGATGTCAAGTGGAAAGAATGTTAATTTAGAATGTTTAACAGCTGTAGCTGTACAGATCTTTACCAAGATCCCATGCTACCTGTAAGATTACTTTCAGAAATTTTGATTGATACCTTACAATTAAAATTAGAAGCTTATACACAGTAGATGCAATCATTCTCTTCTCTAACAAAATATACAGCTAAAACCAGGATCCAACTTTAAAAAGAAAAGAAAGTTATGATTGTGATAGGAAAAAAAGTGCATGAAACTTATCTTTAAATCAACTCTGCTCTTCCATGGAATAATGATTTAAAGGCTTAGCTTGTTTTCCTGGTGATTCAGTGCAGACATGACAAGACTATTCTATATTTGTGGACAACACAGTGTATTTTAGGAGCTTTACACTGGATTTTTAATGCTTAATAATGCAAACACATTGCTGAAATGATCACTGCTGTCTGATTAAAAGGTTAACCCCACCCTGATATGTTAATTTTCATCATATCAGGGAACGCAGAGGAGTTAAACATCCGCATTTAAATTCTCAAAATTGTAACACTGAGTTGTACCACAGCTGCTGCTGCTAAGGATGTCTCTTTTTTGAGCTCCTGCAGCTCTGCAAATTCTCTACTGTAAAAATACAGAAATTCAGGACTCAGAAAACAGGCTGAGAATACCAATGCCTTGTATGAGTTCTCAAACATCTAACGAGTAAGGGTGGCATTTGAAAATTGATCCAATCGCTGAAAGCCGCAACTCTGCATCGGAATTGTATTAACAAAAATTGCTTTAAATATCCAGTATAATTTCCTAAATTTGAGAGCCTGTAATTTTCCCCATTTACTGCACGGCCAACATCTACTAGCAAATTGTAGGGCTTATCGGATGAAAAACTACACCTGAAGTGCATTTAAACTTACCCTTGGTGCCACCCCAATCTAGATAAACATTTTAATATGGCTTCTTCCTAAGAAGTTCTCTGCAAAACAATGTGTGACATGGGCCTCCAGAGTTTGGGATTAATGAAGAAAAAGTGGGATAAGCCAAGCAACAAATCTACTGCACACACATCAACCTGCTGCTGCAGTGCTATGACATCTCAAAGAAGCACTTTGATGCAAGCTTCTTTTGGGCCTGTGACGCACCTCTGGGAGCTTCCCTGTGCACATCTGTGAGCCATAGAGATCTGGCTGTAATGGACGTAAATAAAGAAAGAAAAGAAAGTTAAAACAGAATGAGGGACAACTTAGAAGGTGGTAGGAGGAGAAACCAACGGGCCAAAAGGGGGAAGCCCCATCTCAAATGGGAGTTATGAGGTAGATACCAAATTAGGTGGTGGACAGGCTACAGGAAGGCAGACTTAGGAAAACAGAAAAATCACAAAATCGTTCCAAAGTTTGGAAGCATCATTCCCCCTCCTTTCTTTTTTACACCAGTTTTTCTCTCCCTTACAAAAATGCATTACTGAGGATTAACGGCAAGTGACTGGAAAAATTACCTTTTTTTTTTTTTTTGGAATTAAAAAATAAAAATGGAAGAGAAATATCTGGGCTTTTGCTGTTTGTCTAGTCTTTAAAGCCAGGTTAGCAATTTTGAATGGCTCTACACAAGACTTTCCAATGGTTCTCCAGCCCCAAGATCACAATTGGCCAGTGCACGAGTCAACAAAGTGCAATGGAGAAAGCAGCTGGTCAAACTCAGATTTCACACTGGGCGGTTGTGCGTTGTCATAATCCAAATAATCTACACATGTGGACTGAAAATCAGGGCAATTCAAAAGGCTTTATTAAACAAATAATGTGGGACTTCTTTGGAGCTATAGCCACACCTTTCTCCCACTTGCTAGTATCATAATTTTGAAACTTTAAAAGTTTGGTTGGTTACCATGTTTTATTCTAGACTGGGGATCAGGAAACTGTTTCAAAAATGCATGCCTCACAAGATGCACTCCAAAGCCCTGCAAACCACACTTCTTCCTCCATTCAGAAAATGCAACTGTTTATTCAAAATAAATCAATATAAAGCTCTAGAAGCATGCTCCCACCCAACAGTTTCCAGACAGTTTTATTTGGGGCTTTAAGTCCTATTTCTTAGCAAATGTGGTTGCTCCAAACACAGTGAAATGGAGATAGAAAATACGTTCATGAGCAACAACGCAGCTTGGTACTCAAGACTGAAAGCCAAAACTCAGGAGCCCATGCAGGTATTCCCAACTTTGATTTGAGATGCAACTAAGGGCAATCAGGTAATGCAGCCAGGGGTGATTGTTAGGTGTTAGACAATGGCTCAATGCATCGCACATAACCAGTACAGCAAACACTAATGGCATGACAACTGTAAGAACTTGAAACTTAAAAACAAAACAAAGCAAAAATACACAAAGAAACCATAAATTTGCACATTTATTGCACATTCCCATGGCACTTCCAAACTTTTGAAAGAGACAGACAGTCCAATCTCTAGACAGTGGGAATATTTTTACGTGACATGGCTAGTGGCAGTTCCTTCAGCAGGACTACCCAGCTGATAACACCAGATGTACCCAGGTTGGGACAAATCAAACGTGCCAAATGTAACGTGAAATGCAGTGCTTGCATCTGGAGACTCGCTGGGGGCTGACAGGTAGTTCTTAACAGTGCAGTTCCCTTGCTGACTGACATTTTGCTCCACTAAGGACTGCAGAGTTAAGTCTGGTGCTGGCAAGCTGCATGGGAGAAGTCACCCGTCCCTTGGGTTTGTTTTAAATTGGTTAGAGCCTTCACAATCCACACCACTGCGCTTGCACACTTTAGGAACAAGTACTACTGTTCAAATGTTGTGTAAAACAGCAGCCATCTAACGTCTGCTATTTTCAAAGGGAAAAAAAAAGATATTAAAAAGAAATTGTGCTACAGCAGTAACACTAGATATGTGCCATGTTTTTATTCTATGAAAGGCTAGGACCTGTGCTGGTGGCATCTAACATGAAAATCAAGAAACTCTGATGCTACAGACTGTTTTGACGTAGTGGTTAATAGTAATAGTATTCAAACTGTCATCTCTGAAGTGCTGACAGAGAGTGCTTAGAACTGAAGTGTGCTAACCTCTACTTCCCTCCTTTTTGTTGCAGCTGGCAGGGACGTGAAACTAACCGGGATCCTCACCACCAGCCAGCCAGTCTAGGAGAGAACAGGATTGTGCCCCATCGCATTTGTGTAGAGCCAGAAGCAAAAAGTATGAAGCACAGGGCAGAAATACAGGCAGGAGGTTGAAAGGAAGAACAAATATAGGAAAGGAAGAATAGCTAAACATTCAGTGGGGAGAGCAGTAAAACAAGGAAGGAAGGAAAGAAAAGATAGAGAGGAAGAAGTCTAAGAAACTCAAATACAAAAAGGAGAAAACAAAAGCAAAATATATTATAACAAGATAGAGAATGGCATTGAAAACTAACCTGAGGGGCTACACAGAGAGACAGAGAGGAAAAAGAGAAGAAACGGTAGCAGGGAAAACACAATTTAAAAACTTTATGCTAAGTTTCTGAACAAAAATGACCACATCCGGGTATTTTAAATGAGCATTTAATCAAGCCCTAGGGTTCAGCACAAAAATAAATTTTGAAATATTTTATCAGTGACATCTATTTTTAAAAAAGCTAATTAACTAGTCTACGTATTTTAAATGTAATTGTATTTCCTAATTACTAAGAATATTTCAATTTCACTACTCCTTTGAAGACATGCTGCCATTAAGTGTGTCTTTTTTCTTTTACTCTTACTGTTGCAAATACTATTACTACTGCTGCTGAAGTGTACAGAAAGTTTCCAGCCCCCTGAAATGTTTTTGCGAAACAAAAATAGCAACCAAAGTAAAAAAAGTGATGAAGAAATCACATTTAGGGCTTAAATTCCAGAAACCAACCATACTTTGTCCAGGCAAATGATTTGTCCCATCCTGTTTGGTGTATGCAGCACACACTACAATTTGACGTACGGTGAAAACACAGTCTGACCGCTTAGCTCACAGGGTACTACTGATGGTATGGAGAGTTGCTAATGTTTCCTCTCACCTCCACAGTTCACCCAAATGTAAGCTGACTGCCATCTTAGCTTCACTGATTAATGGTTTCAGCACCTAGCCAGCAGTCTGAGAGAAAATGCTTTGAAGTCCCTTGCAGACTTCAAGGAACTTCTATCAGACTCATTTTTCCCAACGCTACATATCCTTTGTGATATATGTAAAAAAAAAAAAAAGCTGACTGCTACTTTATTAACATATAAAGGCTAGAAATGCATCTGATCACCTAGCCTACGGGCATATTTTGAGGATTCCTGAATTAAAATGAACGGACTTAAACAATGCTGCCACTTTCTGAGCATCTCCAAGAGCTGTCTGCAGAGCAGCTGGGCTTTGCGCTTTGGGGCTGACCGCCTACAGCAAGACATACACTATGCACGTGTGGGGTTTTTCAGCACTTTTCCAAAGACTGAATGACCAACCCCTGCAGCAGCCTGTGGGACTGATAAAAGCATACACCTACATTCTTCCTAATTTTCATTTTCCACAGACACTCTGCTGATAATCCTTGGAGACAAAAAGCAGCCTGAATCAGAAGTAAAACACTCCAAACCCTAAGCCCAACAAATAAAGGTCTCTTTCTTCACAGCCTGGCTGCTGTCATCTGAAGTTTCTGGCAACAGGCAGCTATTTTACCATCAAGAAATTGGAAGTTTTAGTAAGCATGCAATACCGCAGTTACTTACTGTGAATTCTCCAGTGACGGCATCAAACCCCACATGAATCGTATGTTCAAAGTCTGAAGGAAGAGAGATCTCAGGACGTTCTTTCTCTTTCTTCTTATTGGCTAGAGGCAAAATGTTAACATGCACTTATTTTCTGCACAGCTTTTCATTCAAAAATTTTCAGTCAAGTGCGCTCAAAATAGTATTTTAAAACCAGAAAACAGTTCAAAGTTAACCTTGACAATCAGACCCAAGCTAATACAATGCCAGCCTGTCAACCCCTGTTTTGAGAAGGTCTAGAAGGTGATATTTGATTTTGTTTTTCTTCTAATCAGTATTACAGCTGCCAAAGCAAGGGAGCTTAAGTTCATGAAGCAGTCTTCTTAGGCCACCTCTAACCATTATGACTTCTATTATCAGTTTTTTTCTTCATCAAGTTTCTGTATCTAGCCACTAAATTCCTGTTTGACTTTGTTCTTTGGGTTCCTGCAGAAGTAAACTACCCAGGAGGTGCACATGCGTGACTGTTTGCATGTGTGTCTTCTCCAACATGCTGTGAACCTGTCAAAATCAGCTAAATCAGAGAGGAGAGGTTTTAAAGACAACCAGGTTCCTAAAAGTTCTGTGAAAACAGGCAGCTCAGAAGACAAAGGTCCTGTTCCTGCCTCCTCACTGGGCAAAAGGCTGAAGCAGCTGTCCTGCCTTTACTGGAAACCACAGAATCTGCACGGCAACGAGTTCCCATACACGCCATTGGAAAAGCTTCATTTGAACTCACAATTAACTATGAGACATATATCCATAAAACTCAGGCTTCAATAGTCTCAAGGAATTTCTTTTTTTTTTTTTTTTTTTTAAATCACAGTGTGGGGAGTATCTAACTGAAGGAGACAGACCTGGAAGTCAGTCAAGCTGCACGTTTCTCCTCCCCCTCCTAATATAACACCTTTTGAAAGTAACATCCCCTGTGGCATCACAAGCATCTCCAATGCTTTTCACTATCGACAAATCTCACTTCAGCCCAGTTTTATTGACTCTGACAAAGAATAAGCAGAAGAAAGGCTGAGAAAAGCTGCCTTCACTCTGATACATCAAGAATCCACATTCAACAGAGATATTTCTGAAAAACAGTGGCAATAGTGTTGGCTCTGGACTACTCCAAACACACAGATGAAGGTAGCATACACCTGCATTCAAATATCCATCCTGCTGACAAGTACTTGAATCATTCGTCTTCCCTGGAGCACCCGCATGCTCCAGTATCAACCACCATGTGGTTGAGCAAGACAGTGCAGAGCTACCTGTAGGATCCTCTTTAGTGCCAGGGGCATACCTGTAACAGCTGACAGGACAACTGCTGTTCTAACAAGGACATTTGTCATTTCAGTGAAAAAATCACATGCTAATGATCAGAACGGAACAAATATTAGTGTCCACTTGCAGTATGTGTTATTAATGAAAACTCAGGAAATAAGACACACACAAAAAGCTCATGCTGAATGCAAAAAAAAAAAAAAAGATCACATCATCTCATAAATTGAGTACTCTGCATCTCAGGATCTCGCCTCTTCTCCGCTGCCCTTCCTACTTGTCTAATGCATGCCTGGTTTACGTATCCTCATCATGGTCCTGAGCAGGCTTGCCCTATAGGCTATAGGTCTGATGTGACATGACTTCATGCCAACAATTGTGAGAAACCCAGAGCTACACAAGAGGTTTATACTGTGCTTATCACAATGGGACCCTCTATCAGGAACTCTAAATGCCACCACGCTACCATTTATTAATGATAATATGAAAATGAATACATGTGCCACAGTTACACATCAGCAGGAGAGAAGGGAGCAATTGCTCAGTTCCCGTCTTTACCTTCCATATTCCCTCAACGCAGCATCAGTGACAGCCACGCTAACCATGTTAAAAACAGCTGGATGAAGACAATTTTGTTTGTGCCTTATCCCAAACACAAGCTTCCCCTTCTACCAATATCAGCTAGGAGAGACCTTTGCAAAATCTACCGTCTGGCACATCAGCCTTCTAACATAAAGTGTTACTATGCTCATGGACTTGTAATTAGACTGTGTTTTAGGAATAAGTTTGCTCGCTTCATGAGCTTACCTAGGGGTCTCGTCCAAGGGCTGAACTCCCAACGTACCAGCACCCCTCACATCCTGCGTCTGCCTGTGCTCACAGATAGCACAGCTCCATGAAGCAAATCACTGGAAGCTATGTTTTATCTTATAATAAAGGAAAGCTTCTCTCTCCACATTTTTCTTCTTCTACCTTACAGTCTCGTTTAGTTGGAAGATGCTCTGCTCTTCCTAATTAAAGTCCAGAGTACTTTGGATGTTTCTAATCCTTTCTCTGCATTGTTGCATTTATCCTCATTAAATAATTAACTGTCACGTTTCGTCTGTACTGCAAACCCCTACACAATGTTAATTGATGAATTACTTTCATTTGGCATTCAATAAAGATAGCAGCAATATATCACATATGAATGCAAAGGCTTTTTGCCTTCTTTTATCTCTAAGGTGTTGTTGCTTTAATTTTCAGGATAAATGTTGCCAGTTAGAAGATGTCATCTTTGTTCAGCATATGTAACTTTTTGCTGTAGATAACAAAACCAGCTTCTCATATCTCATCATTTGCAAGCAAATGCAGTGAAAAATAGATTTAAAGGGTCATCAAATTCAGTTTAAAGGGGTAGTTAAATCTATAAACGAAACAAGATGTTACAGAAAACGCTCCACCACCAGCAGCACTCGTCCTTTCCAGGCCCTTCCTGCTGGGGACAAGCACCCCAGCTCATTCCTCAAGGCTTGGCTCCTCTGTTTCACAGACCTCTGCCTACCAGACTGCACATATAATGCCTATGGTCCAAACACTGATGCGCTGGAAATTAAATACAGGATTAAATATCACTTTGCAACACCCTCCGCCCCCCTCCCCCCCCAAAAAAACTTTGATACTTGTATGTGCCCTGCAACCTAAATCACTTCTGCTTCACATAAGCTGGCAAAACGACACAAAAAGGCCTGACTTCTCTGAAGCGATGACTGACTGGATTTAAGGGCTTTATACTGGATTTGATTTTGTTATAAACACCCCTCAAAATACACTCCTGATGCACAGCAGTTAGCCACGAGGGCCCACCCACACCACCTCAGCAACTATTAGATTGAAAGAAAACAAGGAAGGAGTGTTCTGTCTTCCACAGTTTGCATCATCATCATCATCATCATCATCATCATTATTATGCTAAAAGAGCAGTTGTTTGGCAGAAAAATGTGACTCAGCTAAGTGGCAGCTTTTCTCCAGAGAGAGGAAGGGTTTGACCTCCTGTTTGCTCGCCGCCTCATCTTGTTCTGTTCCTTCCTCCATCCCCTCTCCCTTCACTCATGCTCTCCTCCTCCCACCCTCCTCCTCTCCTGCTCCAGCAGCCTTGCCCTTTTCTTCCTCCTCCACTAATCTCAAGCACGTGGGGCTTTATTCTTTCCCTCTTTTCTTCTTTTGCTGTACAGGAGGCATCCAGATGACTTAAGGTCAGACTCTACTTCCATCTGCAGCTAAGTCTAAAGCACCTTCATTGGGAGTGATGTTACTCACCCAACCACCTTTACACGGATGTACCTCTTGAGCCAAAAGGAGGATCAGAGCCATGGTGGACCTGCTCCCCTCCCATTTCTTTAGGTTGAATGTTCTGCAGGGCCTCTACGGAGCCACCAGTTCACATGCAGTATTAATTTATTGCACAGCACAGCAGATGCAGGTGTTTTAATGAAAGAAGAACAAGGCTGCATCCAAACAACCGGAAGAGCACAAGTCATTTCTTTCTGTTCTCAATTCTCCTGAGGTAACAGCACTCTGCTGAAAGGAAATGCTAATACTGCGAACTCCACCGTGGCTCCCATCACCATCATTACCTCTGAAGAAGAACGGCCAATTTCACAGCTTCAGCACTGGATACGGCGGAACGGGTTCAATTCCTTGCTCCGCACATGTTTCCAGTGTCATGTGGACAATCTATTTCAGTATCTCTGCCTTGGCTTCCAGCCCCAGGAAATGGTGTCTCGCCCAGAGATGGGGCGAGAGGAGCTGTACCAAGGCATGTGAGGAGGTCAGATGCCCTGGGACCAAAGTGGCTTGTTAGGACTGCAGAAGCACAGAAGGCCCCCGCACAGTCATCAGTGGCTTACAAAAGCAAGGTCTTACACGCAGAAGTGCTCAAACCCTAACTGAAAAACAAGACATCACACTCTGGTAGCACAGCGCTGCGAAACAGTGCTGGTCCCTGAGTGCAGCAGTCCCAGCACACACCCCTGCCTTTGAGGGAGTGCACCACAGCATCTCCGTCCTTGCATCCCTCCTGTCTGATAAGCAAATGAAAGACAACAGAGGTCCTGCAGGTTAGGGCACAAACACCCTGCTACGGTGTTTTCTTCACATTCTGTGTGCTAGCACCAGCAGCGGACTATTACTATAAATCTGTGAGGCTGCAAAGCAGTGCACTCGGTGAGAGCAGCCATATTAATCACCTTCCACTTTTATAAGCAGTACCCTCAAAAATGTGTCACTGAGTCTGCAAAGCATGCATTTGCCAGCTGATACCCTGACTCACCAGCCAACCATGAGGTGAAACCACCTCAAGGGGCTTGGCCAGCCAAGTTAAATTTCCTCCATTTATTATTTCACCCAACAAAATTAAGCTATAACTCCTAGCTTACTTTCCCTCCCAGTCACATTTAAAATCATGATACTGCTATGTTTCCTAAGACTGCTCTGACTGATAGTTAGTTACATCTATTTTTAATGTCACTGATCATTTCCAGCAGGGGTTGTTTCTGGATCTCCGTTTCTGCACGCATTTCGCACAGCACCTCCTGCTTTAGAAATGTTCCCTCACAGAGGTGTAACACCATCCTGCCAGCAGTCAGGGGAAGACGTGACCCAAGTCATTCCGGGAATCAAACAAGCCAGGACAGATTTTAATTTTGGCCTTTAAAAAGAATCAATTGAAAATTAATTTTGTTCCCAGAAGGAAACATTTTGGGAACTGCTCTGCAGAGTGAACCAGCCAGACCTGCCTGAGGTACGGGCCCACCCAGTCGCCACCATCAGGCCTGCCTGCCACGGTCACCAACTGCTGAGGGCTGCAAGGACACCTACCTGCAGGTCATCTAGCCCCACATCCTGCTCAAAGCTGTGGTCAGCGGGAGCAGCTGCCCAGGACTCTGTCCAGCTGAGTTCTGAATACCCCCAAGGATGGAGATTTCACAGCCTCTCCGGGCAACCTGATCTGCTGTTCAATTACACCCACAGTTTAAAAAAAAAAAAAGTTTTGTTATGTTTAAACTGTAAATTTAAACCTAAAACTTCTCGTATTTCAATTTGTGCCCATTGCCTCTTGTACTGCCACTGGACATCACTGACAGAAGTCTGGCCCTGTCTTCTTTACCTCCTCCCATCAGATATTTACATACATTAGCAAGATGGCCCCTAAGCCTTCCCATCTCCCACACTAAACAGTCCCAGCCCTGGACTCTCTCCAGCAGCTCCGTGTCTCTCTTGTACTGGGGAGCCCAGAACTGCACACAGTGCTCCAGCTGCAGCCTTACCAGTGCTGAGGGGAAGGATCACCTCCCTCGACCTGCTGACAACACGCCTCCTAATGCAGCCCAGCATGCTAGTGGCCTTTTTTTTTGCCACAGGGGCACACTGCTGGCAGGATCAACTTCTTGTCCACAAGGACCTCCACGTCTTTTTCTGCAAAATTGCTTTCCAGCTGGGTGACCCCGGTGTGTACCAGTGCGTGGGGCTGCTCTTTCCCAGGTGCAGCACTTGGCATCTCCCTTTCTTGAATTCTACAAGGTTCCTGTCAGTCCATTTCTCCAGGCTGTTGAGGTTTCTCCGCAACACCATCTGGTGCATCAACCACTCCTCCCAGTTTTGCGTCATCTGCACACCTGCTGAGAAAGCTGCAGTCTGTCCTATCACCCAGCTCGTTACTGAAGATGTTAGACAGTACTGGTCCCAGTGTGCAACTCTTAGGCTACTCCGCTAACGACTGGTGTCCAGCTGGATTTCATGGCACTGATTGTAATACTTTGAGACCAGCATTTCAGCTAGTTTTCAGTTCACCTCACTGTCCAGTCATATAGTCTGTACTTCATCAGTTTTTCAGTGAGGATACACTATGTGAGGCTGTGTTGAACACCTTACTACAAAGAATACCCACTGCTCTCCCCTCACCACAAGCCTGTCATCTCATGGTAGAAGGTTGTCAGGATGGTTAATCATGATTTCCCCTTTGTAAATCCATGCTGACTACTCCTGGTCACATTCTTGTCCTTTATTTGTTTGGAAATAGTTTCCAGGATGATTTGCTCCACTAGCTTCCCAGGTATCAAGGTGAAGCTGACTGGCGTGTAGTTCCCTGGATCCTCCTTCTCAAAGACAAAAGTGACATTCACTTTTTTTTTTCTCCAGTTGTCAGGAAACTTGTCCAATCACCACGACCTTTCAAAGATAATCAAGTGTGTCCTTGCAACGACATCAGTCAGATCCCTCAGCACTTATGGGTGCAGCCCATCAGGTCCCACGGCATTAAAAAAGAGGATTAAATTTCCTTGATTCTGCAAATACACTAACTTAAGACTCACTCCATTCTGCCAATGCATTACAAAGAATGCAAATGAAATGCTGTTTCCGGCATGTTTAACAGACTCTGTGACCACACCCAGCAGGTTTTAAAACAAACCATTCTGCATCCACTATCACTGCAAAAGCAACAAGCAAGAACAGCCTTGCTCCTGTTCATGGAATGCAAGTACATTAAAAAAGAAGTGTCAGGCATATTGCCTTCTCACTTCTGCAAATGTGTTCTGCAAAGCACGCAACCTCATCTCTGCTTTTACTGCAAATCCAAAGCAAAATCCAAAGAAAAGGATTCCCCAACTTAACTGTAGAGGTATTTTTAAAAGGCAAGTCGCACAATGTGCATGCATGTTTTACTGGCTTCTCAAAGACTAGAAAGTAACTGACTGAACACCTCCTCCTCTTTTGAAACATGTTACTAGAGTAATTGAAACAGAAGGCTTTAGAAGGACTTTAATTACCATGTTCTGCAACTGAAACAGAAAGAAAACAGAGGCAGAAAGTAAACACAGCAACCAACAGAAAGCAAGATAAAAATGTAGCCACCCATTCACACTGCTGATACTTTACTTTTATCCCCTCCTCCTGGGAAGATGGAGCGAAGCCTGGCTTTCTTGTTCTTCTCCTCAGGGGCCATGGGGAGCGGTTTTGAACTGTGGTTTAGTGCTGAAGAATCGCGATTGTTGCTGTTCATTCTCAACGGTGGGGCTGGAGGTTTCTCTTCAATATCCAGACTATCGGACATCTTCAGCAGCCCTCACAGCCTCCTGCAAAAGCAGAACAGAAAGTATGCCTGTTAAGTGAGGATGCCAAGGCTGATGTCCTGGGGAGGAAAGGAAAGAAAAAAGCCTTCTGCTGGAATAAGGAAGCCTGTCTATTAGAAGCTTGCTCTGAATAAGGTTACCGCTGTTTACATGACTTACTAAAACTACCTTGTATCCTAGATGACCATTTATATGATGTAAGAAAGCAGGTGTGTGTTGGGGTGATATAGACAGCAAGCATTAAGATCTCTGTTCCCTCCCTGTTTTGTGTTTGCAGAGGGTTTACTCCTGAGAGTGCGGGGCTTCAAAAGGAACCATCTACCCAAAGGAAATTTATTCAGAAGTACCAATTAAAAACATTTTTGCACATAAAAATGAGTAATACATTTCCTTTAAAATCAATCAAAACCTAAGCAGGAAAACAATCACATCCTGAAAACAATTCAAGTCTTCCTCTTTCTGTCCTGTTACCACACAGGTACCATAGGTTTGTGGCACAGCTTTGAAAAACAGCACGATAAAGTCCCAGGCATGGTCCATCAGGAAGGAGTGGACATGTACAGTCTTTTGTTGACCCACTAAGAAGAGGGTACTGTTCTAAGGAAAAAAAAATATCCAGAAATTATTATATAATTTTTGTAACTTGGGGAAACGCAGGGCAGGTAATACTTATGAAATTCCTGATCTTTCTAGCATAACTTCAATATTAAAATTCAAGTCTGGATTAACCAGCTGGTTTAACAAACAAGCAATGCTTGGTAAAATGAACTCCGACTGTTTTAAGACCTGAAAATAGAGTATGATTTCAAACAGATCAGATGTGATGTGGGCTCTATTGCATATTTTTAAAGGTTACAATTCTACAAGCACCTTGCCTTCCAACCCCTCCAAAATGAATGTAGCTCCATTTATGGAAGACACATGCAGACCATTGTGAGTGTCTTATGGATCCTTCCTTGTGCTGATTCACAGATAACACACGTTACTGCAGTCAGCAGCTACTCTCTTAAATTTGAGATGAGGCAACTGATGTTTATAGCTGTGGAAGTCATAGTTTTCTTCAGAAGTACCAGCCAAAGATGGTGACTGTCACTTACACAACAAAGTCCTGAATCTCAACAGGTAACAGCACTGCTGCACTCACTTCAGTCAGGTAAAGCCGCCACAGTTTTTTTTGCAGGACTGAGGTTAAAGCTTTCAACAACAGCATTTACTTTGATACAGCTAAAATTCTGCCAGGATTTCCAGCGGATATATTAATAGCGGATAATCAAACCCACGTTCCCTTACTTGAGAATTCCTTCCACATAAAAACTAAATGACCAGTTGAAAAATGTAAAGATGTTCACTCTAGGCTGTTTTTCATGATGACATGGACATTTTAGCCTTTGTTACCATTTTCAAATTACTACACATAAAATGATCACTTCTTTTCTTTACTACTGTATTTATGTTTTTAATTTCATCTAATCAAGATCCCAAAGCCACAGATCTGAGATTCAAAGCATCTGCCTAACAATAAGAACAATAAATGAAATATACTGATCACACCTCTCTCTTGCACTGGTCCGTGGATCCACAAAGCTGGGCTCCTGAACATCTTGATTCCCAACTGATCCCAGGGACCTGCCCCAGGGTCACACAGTTGAAAACCCTAGCAAAACCCTAGGACTTGTCCCAGCCTTCTCCCTAGTACACACAGCATGAAGCAGTTATCCTGGAGATCTTGATTCACAAACACATACCTGAAGAGATTACTGATGCCCGTCTGCTCACCTCCCTCTGGGGAGCAGTTTGTATGAGCACTCTTCCCAGCTGACTTCATCAACTGGTTTGTGTTAAATTAGTGATCTGAGTTAATCTGGCACATTTTGCCTGCAGCAAATTAGGGAGAGCTCAAACAATTGCTCCACTGGCAGATCAACATGGTGTTCACCAGCCAAAGAGGATGTCTACCGATAGTCTCAAGCCCTGTGTGGACTGCTAGACGTTACTTGCAGTGTAGAGTTGTTCACCTCCACCTGTACGCTATGGCTAACACCGAACTGCAGGCAGCCACCGACCAGGCGTTGTTCCCTAGAGCTTTGACTTCACGCCTAAAACATGGAAGAGATCACGCACTCTTAGCTAATGAAGTCGTGTACTGGAGGCAGCTGTCAGACAGAAAGATGCTTTTGTCATTTGGAACACATCATTTGGGAAAGCACAGAAGCGATCCTCACAGAAAACCATGGTCCCGGCACATGCCCGGTCCCCCCCACAAGAGGGCTCTGCTGACACAGCCCAGCCATCCAGGTAGAGACCTACTGGGAGACCTGCTCTGACGATGGAGGAATATGGCCCAACTGCCTGTGGAAGCACATATACGTAAGGCAACAACGTGCTTTGTACCATCAGGGAGTAGCTACAGTTATGCCCAAGCTAGGGCTTGCGCTGATCTGGCTTTCAGGTACAGACTAGCCTATTTACCTGGAGAACTAAATGCTTTTGTAGATTTAGGTCACACAGTTAACATTAATAATCTTTGTGATTTCTACCCTGCAATGCAAGAGGTTTTCCAGTAATGAGGAAAAAAAGATCCAACGTTGAAAACTACTGTAAGGTAATAGGGAGGACTGCATGTGTGGTGCGTGTTCCCTCCTGCTGAAGGGAAGGTGCACGATGCCCAGGTACTTCTGCACAGGGAAGCGCGAGGGAGTCACCCAGCCTTCAAAGCCCAGCAGAGACACTGAGACATTGCCCTCTGTGCCTCCAGAAGGCGCTCTGCAAGTGAGGCTGCTTTGCCTCCAGTAGCATTTTCCAGTTTGCACCATAAACGCGTCCTGAGCAGACAGACATCCTGCAGCCACACCTACTGTGGTGCTTCCTTTACTGTCCCAACACTAAGCAATCCTCACAGACCAGGAGCTTATAGTGACACAGGTTTTTATTTGCTCTTTAACCCACCTACAAATACTTTTCCAGTGCCAAAGACAGCCTTCAGTCCCTGAGATTGTCAGCATGAGGGTGACCACAGAAGCACCAAGGCATGTCTTCAGCTTGTTATCAAAAGCAAGACGGTTATTCTGTGAAGTCTATTACATGGCACAAAGTTTCAGCTGCCCTCAGAATGGGACAACTGTATCTGTCACTGTATCTGTTTGTAAACAATGCCAGTCTGCTGAAATAGGTCCTCCCATGGGATTTCGTGCCACAAAGAATACTATTAATGGTTTCTGGCCCAATTTGCCTATGATGTAATCATTTCCAAGATCTTGAAAGGAACACTATATTTTGTTCAGAGCTGATTCAGGCTCGGTTTCAAGAACTGTACAAAGCTCTTTTATTCACTTCTAAACCAGAAGAAAAAAGAGGGGGGAAGATAGCTTAAAAGGTTTAACGGTTGATATTAACTTCCTAAAGCTGGTCTAAAGGAAAACTAAAGCAAACCACAAGGCAACACACACTGAGAGACTTACAATTTACGGTTTTCCTGATGAGAGCCCATCTGCTCTTCCATTCATTCTAATTTTGAGAATTTCCATACACCACTGCATCATGGAAAAAGAATATTCACTATCATATTTAACTTCAGTTTTGAGTATTTCATACCGATTCACTCCAACTTTAACTTAGAGAAAACCTGCAAAGAATGGAGGGCCAATGAGCACATAAGCAGCACATAATCCACTGAAGACTTTCTTCCGAAGAAGCTATTGAAAGCAGGCTCCTCAGCAAGACAAAGAAAGAAAGAAAGAAAAACGACCTCCCACCTGTATCAGAATTGCAAATTCTAGGAGAACAATGCTGAATTTGTAGAGAGTAAGATACTCCACGCCCAAAGGATTGCAAAATCCATAGGACTGACTGAAGGGAAAGGAGCAGTTCTGGGGTCTCTGAGCTAATATTCCACAACTCCTGCAAACTCAAGGAGCCAGCATTGTGTTGGTTTACACTCTTGTCACATTTTTTTAAAATCTTTCTGCAGCCCTGAGGGCTAGAGAAGAAGTTCAAAATAAAAGCAGGACTGAGACTGCAGAACAACTCTGCAACGGAGGTGAGGTCCTGGCAAAGCCCACACGCAGACCTGTGAAACACCGCACCCCGCTTCAGAGCACTGCGACAACACACCCACCAGAGCACTTCGCTATCCCACACCAGAGCTGCGGCAGCCACCCAGGTCGTCCTCAGAGACAGCTTTTAGAAGAGGCCACTTTGCGCTTGCCAAGAGGATGGAGTGCACAATCACCAGGATTTTCTCATCTCGTTCCTCCAAGACCTTATTGGAGCACCAAGGCAGTGCTGATAACCCTTTTAAAATAAACTGGTAAGACACTAACGTATGCAACAAAGACGGTAACCAATACCTACTTCCAGAGAAAGTTCTTTTCACTGCCCATTGGTTTTAAGGCAGTATTTAAGGAAACAGACTATTGTACTGAAAACAGAGCAACAAAAGCATATTCAAGCACGTCAGCTAGAGCTTAATGGCCAAGTGGCAAAACTGAAATCAATTTCTCAACCAGGTCGGTCACTTCTACACGACTATTACAGGTTTCTGGAACGACGTTCAGTGCCCCTTTCCTTCTGCCCCATCTCTTCCAATCATCAGTTTTGTAAGTGTAAATACAAACATTGACTTTAAATATATGGCATTCAGCTTCTCCATGACTCCATTCCCCCTTTGCAAAAACCTGTCTTATGCTATTTTTTGCATCCAGTTCTTGCCAAGCTAGGGAAAGGAGAGGAAGATACTTAAAGCACCCAAATGTCTTCAAAACAACACACACGCAAAAAATTGGTTCAATTCAGTTCAAGTTCAGAGCAGAATCTCATGCTGGGCCTTTATCCCAGTCAGCTCTTCACCCGTCTGTATCTGGGGAATACTGCTTGCAGATAGATCTTGAATAGCTTTCTTAGGTTAGTCACGTTATTTCAAGTCTGCAGCATTCAGACATGACTGGTTCCAATTAAAACTCACAAAGAGTATCCTGTTTGTAGAGACACTGGTGTTCATTTTCAAAGCCTGAGAGCTACTATTGCAGCTTGCAATGCAGCAAAACTGTTTCTAAGGTCCCTTGACTGGAAGGAGCCATGCCAATTTTCATGCTGTAGCTTTGCAAATGTAACTTGAAGATGCAATGCTCTTTTTTCCCCAGAGCTCTTTGTTTGTAAATAGACTTCCTGCAAAAAGCTATTTTATTACTTAGTTGTATGGGCCAAATTCTGCTCCCAGCAATACTCACCCATATCCCAGAAATCAATGGTGCTGTAACTGAGAAGCGTTCTTTCTAGGTACTGAGTACTGAGATACTCTGTTAAATATTAGCTGAAGGTATTTACACAGTACTTTCCAGCACAGTTGCTGGAGGACTCTATCTGTTTTTCTACACCCGCATGTTCATTTGCAGTCTTTTTAAAGCTCATTTGGAAGCGCAGCTGGTTAGTTGTACAGAACGGATGCAGTCACAGTTTCACTTACTTAAAAGAGAGAGGTTTGCTGTCTTCTCCGCAAAACTTGGTTAAGTTAAAATATTACACTGATGCGCCTGTGGTAAGGGCCATGTTCAGCATCAGCTAAAGCAGCCACACCGCCTGGGCACTCGGGGCACGCAGCACCCCACGGGCAGCCCGCGCTCGGCTGAGCCAGAGGCGGGTGTGCGGGCAGGGCAGGTGCAGCCAGCGTGCCTCGGGGAGCACAGGCGTCCCCCGGGGGCCCCTCCACATGCACGTGCTGCGGGGCAACAACCTCGTCTCCTCTGTCTACAACCCTGAAAAATGGCAGCGTTCACACGAACTACAGGAGGAATTATAACCCTAGAAACCGTAGCAATAACGCTTCGCTTCCATGCTGCCTTTCACACAACTGTCTCAAAGCACAATGCAAACATTTGCCAATTAAGCCTCCCCACTCCCCTCACAGGCAGGTAAACAAGCTCTGAGCTGAGCAAATTATTCAAAGTGAATAATTTCTTTGATGAATATACTCTCTGTTTCTGTTTGCAAACACCCTGTAAGCAGCTCATGATTTCCTCCAGTATATTCATTTATTCAGAAGTTACTCTCCGAAACTTGCTGCAAGTAACTTCTGGCCTCTAAAACAGATGTTCACAAGCAGCTCACTGTATGTAGGCGATATTCTGAATTCGGGTTGTATCCAATCATCCAATCAAAACTACCCTGGTCACAGGGACGTGTAACTTTCTTTTCTGAGATGGGAGAAACACAAGGTTGAGAATCAAGTTTCTGCCATGAACTGCAGCATTAAGCGTTTTACTAAGTGACTCACTAATATTGATTTAAAATTCCCTCTTGACAGTGCATTTGCAGAAATGTCAAATAAATGAACATAGAAGGGATGTGAATGCACTAACAGTGAATTTAATGGTCTTATTTTACTAAATATTTCTTCAGATATAAATTACTCTGTCCTTTGTCTGGACCCCAAGAGTCACCCAGTTAAGTTGCTAAATGCTGGGAGAAGACCAAAGCAGTAGAGTTTGTCAAAAAATGATGAAAGTAACCTGCAAACGTTTTTATTTCTGCTTAATTTTCATGTCACAGCATTTTTCAGTAGACGGCCTTCAAGGATCTCTTCTCTCCAAACCCTTAGTCTACCTAACTGCATTTCTTTCCATAATTCTTTTGAAGCTCTCTGCAAACCGTCAGTGCAACAAGATGCAACATTTTGCAAAATGCAGCTCGCTCGTCTCACATCCCTTCATCCGACCCGCGTTAAGTACCTCTCCCCTCACGGCAGAAACTTGCTGCTGCTTTGCAGACTCCCAGCACCCAGCACCCACTCCCACCATAAAAGCCGCATGCAAATAAAAGCAAAGCATGTGGTTTTTTCTACCACGAAAGCCAGTGATGTTCAAAGTTAGGCATAAGTTTAAGGGCTGTGCTTACGCAGTGCTTGAACATACGAGGTAATATGAACAAGGACACCGAGGCTTCAATGTAGCTGCGAGACACCGTGAAAGAAAAAACGGGGAGAGCAGGAGCCACTCTCCAGCCCGCAAGGATGGGGCTGATGCCTACAGCCAGCCCCAGCCCAGCGCGATTGCTTTGTGGGTGTTTTTCAATCGCATCAAAACAGAAGCGATCTGTTCCAGCTGCGCTCGCGCCGGGCCCTGGCCGCTCACTACACCGCTTGAGCTTTGGGATGGTTACGTGACCTGGGAGGGGAAGGAGTGCGTGCACAGAGGGTGCGGGCGCACAGACAGCCTTCCACACTGAAACCGTGCCCAGGCATTCTTAACTACGCCTCGTAACAGCCCAGCAAGGCAAGGACGTATATTCCGCCGGGTGAGGTGAGCTCCTCGCAGCAGCACGGCGTGAGATGGCCAGTGGAATGGCTGCCAAGCCACCTAACGCCCACGCAGTCGGGTAACAGAAGCAAGCCAGTAAACGGGGGAGCGGGAAGGAAGGGCAGCAAGCGAATGTCCGAAGCTCGGCTGCCAAGAAAGCGACTGGGGTAAGCCCACACCAGGCGGCTGCTTGGTCATTATTTCTTAACAAGGCTGCCCGCATATGGCTTTCGAAACGTTAAGAAACACACTTACACTTCCAGGTAACTATTTCAATCAGAAAAGTGACTTAGCTCCCTGTGACACAGGGACGGACTGCGGGTCACACGCTGATGGTGCAGACAAGCAGGCGGGGTCACCGGGACACCTCTGCCGCCCAGAGAGAGCCGGGGGAGCTCCCGCCTGCGGGCGGCCCTGGGAGGGCCCCCAGCCACTCCTGCCCAACCCGGGCAGCTACGCGGGTGTTTCTGACACGGTTTACTGAATCACAGGAAGGGGAAAAAAAAAAAAAAGTGGAGGGAAGGGAAAGGTTGTGCTCTAAGCCATTGAATCTGGACATTGCAAGAGCAATGGAAACTTCAGAGGGAGCTAGAGGAGTTAAAAATGCAGGACATCGAACTGAGGTGAAAGCTCCCCAAACTATCTCCGCAGGGCCACAGCATTTTTTTTAAAAATGTGATGGTAAATACTTCCCTGACGCTGATGAGAAATAATGAAAAAATACCCAGAAAAGGCATTCATATGTGAGGAAAACCCAAAATTCTTATCACTCCGCCCCTTTTGCTTTTTATTTACACAGCTGAAGGGCTCCACAAAGTAGAAGAGGATGTCTCTGAATCAATTGTGCCTATCAAATATCCCACATTCCACCAGATTGCATCCCCTGTCCTTGCCTACACATGAAAGCTTCTGTGCAAAACGAAGTGCAGATTTAAATCATTGTAAATACACTGAAATAATTCTCCGTATGGACTTTATTATTCCTGCTTCGGAGCTCATGTCTCAGATTCACTTTTGCTCTCTAAGGGGAGTCAAAATTAAACCAAGAAAGGCTACTTATTGGAGACAGCTACATCACAACAGCAGCTATAAAAATCGCATCATTTGGATTAAAATAGCCACAGCAATGGTTTGAGTTAGCAACCTGAAGTCAGCCCAGAAGCACTGTCCGACACTGGCTCTGAGAAGCCAGCCCCTACTGTAAGCTAAGTACGGAGAGATGCTGACAAGCAGGCCACCTGCTGTGACTTAGGCATTTGCGTGTGGCAACAAAGCCTGCCCAGGCCCTTTCCTTCTCGCATCCTGAAAGTGATTTGAATTCATGCTTTCTGACTGACAGCTCAAACTGACCAGACACTGACCCCAGCTCAACCGGCAGGCAGTCATCCTTCTGCCACAGGGAGCTGACAGGCCCTGCAAGCCACGCTGCCGGGCTTTGTGCAGGCTCAAGCTGAACACTCGTTGGCTCACTCAGTTGGCCAGTCAACCCGAGCACAGAGTGAAAGGGTCTGTGCTCTTCAGACATCGTCATGCTGGGAAGCTTTATAGCAGTGTCTCGGCTGTGGCTTAAAAAAAGGGCTGTGATGATGCTAGTTCAGCTGGGGGAAGGCAAAGCCTCACACCAGTCCTCAGAACGCAGAGCTGGGCTTGTTCCTCCCACCAACAGTCGGAGCACCCAGCACCCTGGCATGAGACACACTCATCATCCTTCCCTCACCCTCTCTGGTGAAGATGTGTTAAAAAGTGAATCTACGTTAGTCTAGTAAGGTACCAGGCTATCCTGCATGCTTCACCAACACCTGAAAAACATCCTAGGAGAAATCATGCTGTGGTGCTGCATTAATGCAAATGTCCCTTACTTTACACATCATGCATGTCTTCTCCTACACAAAAAGACACAAAGCTCCCTTATACCAACATATCTGGAACCACGGAAGGGAGACGTCACCACTTCATGCTGCTAGGAAGTCACTGCCTCCCTTTGTCAACACAGCTTCAGGCCACGCGGGTTGAATTGCCAGTTCTTCCACTGGCCTTGGATAGTTTGCAAGTGTCTTTCCCATGCTCTCCTTCCTTTTATCCTCTCTTCCTTATTTATCGTGCCTCTCTAGCGTGCATGCATTTGGGTGCAGGGTTTGTGTCCAACTTACACACACATGCCCACGCAACAGTCTGTGTCTACACTCAGCGGAGCAGCACACATTCACCCACTGACCCCAGTTTGCACCATCTTCGAACGAACCTGGAGCATCGTGAGGCAGAGACCGAGGTCTGCTTTCACGCCGTCTGCTCTGCCGCAGCGTGGGGAGGGCTGAGGGCACTACAAACCACCAGCACGGAACCTTGAACTTGGCCACTCTCAAGCACAGTTTTGAACCCCAGCTATACTCAGGCTAAAAGCCAGTGATCTGGGCAGAGCATACACCAGTCACACTGTGTGGCAAGCATAAGCTCGCTCCCATCGCTGTTCTCTCTCTCACCATTAAAACAAGAGCCAAGGAAGCCTCTCTTGCTTGGACTTCCATAATAAAAATTCAGTGTGTGTATATATATAAAGTCCTTGACTTCGCACTTTTTGGACACCCTAAATTCCTACTGAACTCCAGTCGGTGCATTAAAACTGCTTTTAATAAGCCAATTGGCATTTTGCCTATGATGGCTTTCATTTTGTTTACATAAAAAAAGAATCAAACAAGGTTTGGAAGAAGAAGGAGAGGGGAAAAAGAAGAAAAGGGAGCCAGTTTCCCTGCTCCTCATATTCTGCGCAGGGGTTGGTGCTTTCTCTGCTCTTCAACAGCTTACTCTCTACTTGACATGCTCACAGAAGATGTGCCACAACGAACACGAGCAGGGCAGACCAGCTGACCTCCCCCAGCCTAGCACCATCCCAACCCTCACTAATGATGTGAGCCAAAGAAACGGCCTGGCCCTGTCCCCAGCAACACAGGCACACTGAGAGCTGGTTCCACCCTGAGAGACACGTGTGCAGCTCTCCAGTCCAGAAGGGTATGCCAAACGCAGCTCCCCACTGCTGAAGCGCTGGTCCCTGTCCCACTAGACACACGCGGGCCAAAGCAGCAGCCACCATGCGACTGTGGGAGAGATGAGGAAGCAGCAATATAATGCCAGTAAATGAAAGTGACAGCCGTTTGCCCTTTTCCAGCACCTTCCAGTCACCTTTCAGCTCATTTGCCTCTGCAGTCCCTAGTCTGTGAGCTGAGAAACTTGCTGTAGTAAATAACACTATTTAAACCCATGTGATAGAGGAGGAGGATGAAGCAGATGTCTAAAAGACTTACCCAAGGCCAGCCCAGGACTGCCAGGCAGAGCTGGGAGGTGAACCCCACTCCAAGAAGGAAAAACATAGAACAGGGAGTCCATCGCCAGCTCTGCTCCTGGGGCTGAAGACAAAGACCCCCTAACCAGGGGAGCATGAGATGAACTTCCAGACCTCCACACGCCAGAAGTGGAGACTGTCAACACCACCACATGAGAAGACTTGCCGCACTGACCTGTCTGAAGACTGCATCGTGGCATGTTCAGAAGGACACAGCTCCTGCCTCCAGGTAAGGAGAGACCGAAGCCCAGGCTGTCACATGCCTTTTGCCCAGGAGGTGGATGCGTTCCAGATTCTGCATCATCTCTTTAGGGCACTAGGGCAGGAAGGCATTCGTATCCTCATTTCCTTCCCCAGGGACAACGTTTTGCCTTTTATTCTTTGCCAGGCCTTTTATTTACAGCTGACTAGCTTCATATATCTAATATTAGCCTGCTACGTTAGTGATCTTATCGTGCGTAATGGCGTATCTACCTTGGGGGTATTATGGGTCTGAAGCAGGCGGAGGGGGAAATGGAGCGGCTGCTGTGTGCACTTGTTTCCAGTTGCTTGCTAGATCCTCGCTTCAGAGCAGAAGGATGGGAAGATCAGGAGAGCAAACGTTCAAATGCTACTCTTAAATAGGTCAGGGGAGAAATGAAACCTACATGCAGAAAGCAAAACAAGATCCCCATGCTGAATCTGTTGTTTTCTCAGGTACCATGACGGACCAGTATTTTTAACTTGTTAAAACAGGGATTCAGCAACTAGCATCTCATTTCTCAAAAAACAAAGAAAATCCTCTGCCCCAGAGTAGTGCTCTTTTCCTACTTCTTGCCTGACTCCACACTGCAACAGGAAAGCAGTTCACTGCCCTCTTAGTACCTAAATGAAAAAATAAAGGGGTTAGAGAAACCACTCACAATTCCTCTGCACTTGTCCGTAGCCTCTTGCATACAGCTGGCAACCCCCATGGCTGAGAACACAGGGCCCAGCACAGGATGAAATGCCCCCCCCAAAAGGTGGTGGCATCCAGGAGTAGGGACATCCCAGCCTCAGTCACTGTACGGGAGAGTGCTTGAGCCAGCAGGGACCGTTCTAGTTCTGGAAATGGCAGTGTCCAATCATAGTTGGAGCAACCGGTAGGTATTTCACACTTCTGTGCTTCATTCCTGTTTCCTGCAACTTTTCAGTTGAACAAACTACTCAGCTGCTCTGTACAGCCAAAGAAGCCTTGTCTGAAGAACCTGGGAGCACATTTGCAAGTCACTGACACAAAAAGGATGCAAAATCTTTTGACTGAGCAGACAAGAGCCAGGCTACGTCTGTTCACAACACGTCAGCGTACCCCCATCTCTGAAGCTCTCCATCCGGAATGTGCAGAACCACCTGCACTTGCTCCCTTGAAAGGGAAGCACCTCCACTGTTCAGTAAATGTTTCTAAAGCAGCCAGAGGTCCTCAGGCAAATCTTGCAAAAGCACAAACTCCCAGAGCAGCAGTTGACACTAATGCAATCCTGTATCATGTCAAAGACAGCACCAAAAATAAGGAACCATCAAAAAGCATAGAAACAAGTAAGCAAACAAAAGAAACAAAGCAAGAGAAGAGGAAAGAGGACAACAACAGGACCCAAAATAGATTCCTTGTGCCAGGCACACATCAGATTTATGGCATAAAAGCTTTGCAAAGAAACTTGTTCTTAAAAGAGCCCATCAACATTTACCCTGCTGCTGGCTGAAGCCTACTACTGTTTGACACCCCCTACTTTCTACTTACAATAACTTCAGGCCTTAAAAGAAAATTGAAGTAAATTAATTGAGGATTTTATGAGGCATTAAGTGAATATATAACAAAAGCATTGTTATATATTCTGTAAGAAGCAAAACAGGCTAAGAACTCAGGAGGAAAACAGCAAAGCAGAATCCAAGGACAGAAGATGTCCAAGGAAATCTTAATGGCTCCTCCATCTGTCTTTATCCTCCAGTCATTACAAACAAGGGCCAAGGGTTTGGAGGTGCACAGCTCTCCCCAGGCACACATCCACGGGTGGACACCACAGGCACGCAGCCTCGAAAGCCTGCGTGGGAGCACCGAGGCTGCCAGTGAAGAGGCAGATCCAGCTGCACTGACAGAGCACAGGGCCTCAGCAAATGCACCTGATGCATGGACAGGGCACCGAGACAGAGCCAGCTCGTGACCAGCCGCTTTGGAGAGCACACAGAAGACGGTACATCCACGTGCTTGCTTTGCGTAGCGCTGCAGAGCCTCGCTGTTCCCTGCTGGGGCAGCTCCAGCAGGCCTGCACGCACCACGACCCACTCCCGCTGCTGATGCAAGCTACAAGACGCACACGTCCGCACCTCCCTTCCCTTCGCCGTCCTGATGGACTCGCGGCAGCGGTGGGAAGACGGTGGGACACTGATGCCTCCTGGCTCACATGCCCCCACCTCTGCCTCCGTACAAACCAGCGCCTGGAGCCAGCCTTTGTCAGGGGGTAGGAGCAGGGCTCTGCCCTTCTTCGTTTCCTTGGAGGGCATACAAAGACGCAGGATCACGTGCTGAGGCTGCAAGCACAGGGCACCTGCCACAGACTTCCCAAACGACCTCAGACAAGCTGCTTATTGACTCTGCGTGTCCGTTCTTCTCTGTGAAGAATTCACTCTCTCCCCTGCTGCCCACGTAGATAGGAGATGGTTTCTCTGTCTCCAGATCTATCAGACTTTAAAGAACCAATTTAGTTTCAGAAACCTGACAGCTACTCACGTTGTTAGCCAGCACACAGTACATGCAATACAGTGTCAACAACCTGGACAGCAAGTGAAGAAGAGAAAGAGAATAACAGGTCTACAAAATACCACCTAGGTACAGAGAAAACAGGAAGTGCTGGGAGGAGGGGGGAGTATCAAACCTCTGGAAATGCTGGATTGCTAAGGCAAAACAGGTTACCAGAGGCACAAATGGAGCCTGTATGCTGATCCATCCTTGAGAAGGAAAAGACAAGGAAAATAGAGATGAAATTATTTCACTCAGTGGCAGAAAACTATGAGAAACGAGCAAGACACTGTTGCCAGGGACAGCGTCTAAAAAAACAAACAAAGCAAGGTACAGCTAATATATTGTTTGATCTCAGACAAAATGAACCTGTCTAAAGGCACTATTGTTTGGGCAAAATCATGAAGCAGAGAAAAGAATAAATGCTTTGGTTACAGAGCTGTGCGTCACAGTGTCTACATGTAACTCTAGAGGCACTCCAGGTCCCCCTGTGAAACAGGTAACAGCCTGAGACACCTGGTCCTGTTAACACGGGAGCCTGCAAGGCTTCAGATCTAGCTCCAGGGAAATGCCTCCGAACATCACGGCCACCTGAACTAGCCAGTGAGCGTGGAAGAGTGCGACAGACCCGAAGAGTGATGGCATTCGTACAGACTGGGAACGCGGTTAGAGGAACCCAGGAAGCACAGAGATACAGGGTGACTGAAATATATAGGTTTTGTGGTCCAGAGCACAGTACAGAAAGCAATACAAAAAGAAAAATGCTCAACTCAGAGCAACAAGATAATGCATACAGGAAACAGAATATCTTATGATGCAGTTTCCCCAGAAAATAAATAACAAGAGCGAAGGCAGTGACTGAGGATGCTCCTGTGAAAAGAAGGATCTCTGCAGTATGGCCTCAGCAGACAAACAGACTCCCAGTAGTCAGGCTCTGCAAAAGAAGCTGCCAGCCATTCTACAGCTACATTTGCTGCTGTGCCATTAAATCAAAGACCAATTTGATTCCAGCTGGATTGTAGAGCCAGCTGCAGTGATAAGAGGCAATCTTAGACTACAGAAATGCCACCAAATGTTGGAAGCGTAGAATAAAAATTGTTCTGAGGTCAGTGGGCAAATAGCAGCTGTTGATAAAAAACTCACAAAACCTGAGGCATTATCACTTTAGCTTGACAGGAGCTGACATACAAAACCATGCACTGCTTGGCAGCAGGGCCATGCAAATACGAAATTATAAACATATTTGATGACAAAGTATTATCATTGTCATAGAAATTTATATCCCTGTGAGGCCTTAGAAGACAAAAGGCTTTGATTAAGAAACTGGAACAGCAAAAAGAAGACCACAGCACACACCAAACAAATTAAAAACCACACTAACTAACAGGTCTCAAAGACTACCTGTGATCTAAGAACCACCACTGACTGAGCCTGTCCCTAGTGAGGTTAATTCCTGGCCCTGCATTTACCCTGAGGCTGTTAAAGAAATTCGCAGAGCAAAAGATGCCATGAGCATCTTGCAGCGTACCGAGCTGGCGAAGCTCTGCGCACCCCGCACCACCTCTCGGACGTATGGAACGCCCGAGGCCCCTGGCAGACGCTGCAGTGCCGGGCAGTGCTAAGGGACCAAGAACGGCCATCCTAGGGTCCTCGGCAGCAGAGGGGGAGCTCAGGGTCGCCCCAGGGCGCACGGCCAGACCGCAGGTGCCACCCCAGCGGGAAGGGCTGCCCATCAGCCTTCTGGCTCCACAAAGCAGGGCAAGGCCAGAGGCAGCAAGGGCCAGGAGCTGGGAGCACAGCTCAGGCTGCCTGCTCCTGAGCTAGAGACTACCTCGTCACCATGTCTTGAGCCTCTCAAGACACTGGTATATGAGAAGCTGCTCTGCCACTAGCATGATTTTGTCAGCTCCTCCCTAATCTGCAGCCTTAGGCAGATACCTGCTTTTCCCTGCCCAGACCTGAGGTATCAAAGTCCTACATGGCAGCTCAGGGCCACACCAAGATGCCTCGAGAAGCAAACCTAAGAACAGCAACTATGAAAACCAGTGACACATCCCAATTACCATGCCTAACAGGTCACAAAGGACATCTGCTCAGACAGAAAAGGAGCCACCAGCTACGCTCCCTGGAATGTGACATTTCCATCCACACCTTACTAGTCACCAGTGCTGTCTGGGTCACACGCCAGGAGAAAGGACCATGGAAATAACCCTGCGGAGTGCATCCAAGGGATAACTGCCCACGTGCTTCAGAGAGCATCAGCGTAAGGCCCTCCCTGGTTGGTCACTAATGGCAGCAGAGAAGAAAACCTTAACAGAATACAACAGGCATGCCTCAGTGGAAGAGAAGACAGCAGATTAACTCACCACATTACTACCTAATCTTAATGGGAGACTCCAAGTGATTTCAGAGTGCTGCAGGCAGTAATGCAACACCGGCTCTATCATGGGCCAGATCACAAGAAGAAAACACTGCCTTCTCTTTGCAAGACTACATGTCATGATACACCAGCTAGCAACGTCCTCAGAACTTATGTTGATAACATGCACCATTGCCTGCTGTTCTCATTAGCGTGCCACCAGCCCAGGTCAAACAAGTTACAGCAACAACAACGAAAAAGACTTGCCCCGATCTTTGCTAGCCCAGCTCAGTAGGTCAGAGATCCACCTCACCACAGTGCAGCACACACACCTGGGCTAGGAGAAACCTACAATGGAAAACTAGCCAAAGATGTACTGCAGCAAGTGTTCAGGGTGGTGGTTTTTGCCCTCATGGTGAGTTTCAGAGAGAAACCTAAGAGCAGCCTCTAAGAAAAAGGCAGTGAGCATCCATCCTGTTTGTTTAGTCTCCACACCCGAAAGAAAGCATCCTCCCACTTTTAAGAGATTAAGGTTCTTTTGCAAAATTAATCATTCCTTGCAGCTCAAACAGCTCTTGTTTGCCATCAGAAACAAAATAAGACAATAAAACCTTGGTGTACCAGAAAAGAGCAAATATTTACCTTGCAGTAAGGAAAATTCTACCAAGGTGTGGGCACAACTGTAAACAGGAGGCAATGTTAGGAGGACAAGAGATGGTAGAAGCTGTTTGCAACTACACACCTTAAAGCCAGAAGGGATACGAAACTGGATCTCCTCTTTTCAGGAGTAAAGAAAATTGTCACAAAGAACCACAAATTATTCATTAAAGGGAGTATGATACCATGGGAAAACAAAACAAAACCTAAAATAATCTAGATGCAGACGCTTCTATCAGGAGAAAACAGGTAACATTACAGGGAAGACAGCTCTTTCCTCTATTATGGTTTTAATTCAATTCTGCTTATCAGCATCATCATTACAGCTAAAAGTGCAAAGACTTTAACACATTTAGAGTCTTACTCAATTCCCACTGAAGTCACAGAACAGACTCTAGTAATGCTGCACCAGGTTTCTATGGGCGCTTCCAATCTGAGGAGCTAAACACTCCTTTAAGAACTAAATGAATTCAACTTCCTTGCCTTTGTGAGGAAAACATCCTGGCTGCCTGTCCCTTCTCTGACTCAGATGCACTTGGCCCAGTCCTGCAAAGGACTAAATCCCCCCTGCTCCCACTGAAGCCAAGGGCATCTCTAAGGCTCAGCATGCTGAAATCCAGGCTGCCTGCCACCCAGGGACCAAACGCCAAGATGCCAGCTAGTAAATTCACAAACCCTAGGAAGAAAGAAAGTGTGAAGGCAAAGCTCAGGCCTCAAAATGGGCAGCCCGGTATAATGTCTGTGCATGCCAGGCACATGAAGTCCTGCCGCACCAGTGGGCACGCTTCTCCATTTCAGCCTGGGAACTGTGAGTCTGATTTGGGCCTTCACAGAACAGCGTGCACACCTGAACGAGCCTCCGTTGGAAAATGTGGGCCATCACACCATGGTTTATTACTATTTCATTATCTCCAGATTTGATTCAGCCTGCGACAGCTCCGCAACAAATGCAGCACTTTACAGGACTTGTTTCTGTATTACTTCCCATGTTTTAAAATATTTTTCTTCTGTTATCTAGAAAAGATTTATACAGAGTGATAACATTTTGTGTGCTTGACGAGTCATTTATCTCAGGTTTACGAAGCCCCTCACCAGCAATAATTGATTAAACCCCTTGACACCACATGGGTAAATTTCAGTAACAGTCATCCCTAACTCCGATAATCTCAAAGCACTCCCAGAGTGATCAGTGTGTTCTTAGGCAAATCACACATTTGTCTGCAGAGTCAGGACCAGCATCCTGGGCTTTCAGCTGCCAAAAGCCAAGTCTCAACCTCCTGGCCTAAATGAGAAAAAGCGCAGAAGCCAGATACTGCAGACTGCTCCACACAGCCTGTCCTCTCCGACCAGATGCAGCTCAGCCTCAGCATCAGAAGCTGAACAGAGCTTACCTGAGCTAGCCAGAACACAGGCACCAGTCTGCAAAGAGCTTGTAAATTAGGAAATCAATGCACAGAGATTAAATTACCAGTCCAAATTGTCCTAATAAATTTATGGATGTAAAACCAAGATAAATTACCAAACACATGCCACCACCTGTCCCTGACACACACCCCAGGAGCCCAGCTCCCCCTCTTGCTGTCTAGCATTCACCACTAGCAGTTGTGAGCTCTGCAGCCAAGAAATGCAACCCGAGTTCCCAGGTTCTGTCCCTTGTACACAAAAGGCCTAATATATCAAATCTATCGTAAGAATTCAATTGTACAAAGCATCTCCTGCACTCCAGAGAATAGCAATCACGGCCAGTTGAAGACAATGACAGCAAAATCTTTTGCCCTAGTGTGTTTCTGCACTTGTTAGCTATCCACCACCCAGAACTGCCCAGTCCAGATAAAGATCTATGGAAAATCAGCTTTATCATCCCTCTAGCCCTGATCAAGTTAGTCTGCAGCACTAAGTCTTACCTTTCACACAGTTGTCCTGTCCTTATAAAGGTGCAAACTCTCTGCTAATGTTTACCTTGATTTTTTGGCATTCAAGCACCCTGCATCTATCTGTAGAGGCAGGTGTCCCCGCTCACATCACGTATTGGACACTCCTTTGCTAGAGGCACTGACCACATCCCCTCTGCGTGTTTGCAGACTCTGGTCCCTTTCAGCTATATCAATACTTTCAAAAAAAATTGATTCATTCTCCTATTAGCATTGCCATAATTTCTGCTCTTCTCAAGGGGAGCTAAGGTCTTTTTAAAATACAGCCGTTAATATCCAAACGGGATCAGAAATCAGAAGGCTTTTCCCGTCCTGTCTCCCTGTGCGGGAACATAGGAGGAAGTGTCAGGAATCTGATGTTCTCTCCTGCTCTGCAACCGACTTACCACAGGAACTCCAGCCAATTGCATAATTATACCGTGCCTCAATTCCCTCATTCCTTAGTGGCTACAATTATGCTGTAACAAATCCCAGGCCACCTGGGACCAATGCTGTACTTGGGACTCTGCCTCCCCGCAGAGGCATCGCAATCCAGCAGGCTCAGGCCACGCTCCTGGGAGAGCCAAGGTCTCTGACTGGAGTTGGTCATGAATTTTTCAGCAAGTTACATGTCAGTGCCTTGAAAGAGAATCTTTCCACAGGAACATGCTACTATTCAGGAAGGCTTCATCAGAAGGACCCGTCTCTGGATGAAACGGAGGAATTCATGTTTGCACCATTCCATTAGCAGCTGAAGAGAGTGTGGACTTGCGGCCATTAACAGGAACATGGGAAACCTGGCTTCAAGGCACCAGCCTGCCATAGGGGTTCCAGATTCCTCACGAATAGTTTTCCCAACCCTTTGTGTAAGCTCTGTAATAGCATTTCTCCCTCTCTTTTCTGAAAAGCTTTAAAGTGTCTTAGTGCCATGGAGACAGAAGAGGAAACCATTTCCTTCGACACAGAGGAAAAGCTGGGGTTCCACCCACCAGTGAGTGGTGCTGCAGGGACACAGTGACCAGGGTATCATGAGCTGCGCTCTCAAAGGAGCCCAAGGATGTTAGGACCTCTACTTGACCCCCCTTCCAACCAAGAACCACCAGCCTGCTGGCCATCTCCCAGGGCAGATAATCCAGTGCAGGTTATTAATTAGTTAATGGATGGGGAGTGCTTGGAAGAGACAGAAGGTAAGCTATTGCTGTTATTTCCCATTATTATCGTGGCTCTCTGACAAACATGCCACAGGCAACTTGGATCTGTCCTTCTTACGAATCTGTGATGCTGGACTCAACATGAATCGGTCCTTCCAAGCACAGTGTGTGAGCCACAGCAAGTGAGCAACGATCCTGGCCTAGAACCTCTTAAGAGAGAGGGCACAGGGCCACATGCTCTTAATGCACAAACGCAGCCGTGTGACGTGCTCTGCCCTATGCGACTCTTTGAGAAAGTCCTTCTGCCAAAAGCTTCTGTTCACCCAACAAGAGCTGGCAGAAGGGAAGATGTATCTGTACTAGACCGCTTGTATGTAGCATCTGGTGACAGCCTGAAGTGCCAATGAAGGGAGTTGGGCTAACTGTGACAAAGGCTGGGGCACACATTCATGCAGCTTAGCTCTAGGCACGGTAGCTCCCACCAGCAGGGAGGAGAGGACCATCAGGACTGGGATCTACTCATCTGCCTTCCCTCCAGTTTTTTCACCCAAACTGACACCACTGAAGACACTGTCCAGACTCTCCTTAGAAAACATTTTATTACAGTTTAAGCTTTAATGCCAACACATGTAAAGCAGGCCTACCTCTTTCAGCAGTCAGGATTACTTAATTTGACAACCCAACTGCACAAAATGGATTGAAGCAAAGGCTGGAATTTGCACAAGCGCATTTACAGCCAGTCATCAGCACCACCGGAGCAGGTGATTTACAACTGAATCAGCTAAGCCACTGCCGCTTTTCTGACAAGCCCAGAACTTCCTCCTCCCAGACTGACAGGATGAATTGCCTTCATTTCTTTCTAAGTCAAAAGACCAAATAAATGTCTATTCTGCAGCCAAGGCTGTGCCTGCCGTTCTTGAAGACATACCCAAGTTCACTCCTCCAGCAGGCAGCTGGCGTGGGACGCGGCCCCCTCCCCGCAGCAAGCGCCTGGGTGAGTGGCTGGCCTGTGTCGACTTCTGTGGAGAAGCTGCAGCCTCTGCTCCTGCTGCAGTGTCAGCTCAATCCCCAGAAGAGAAAACTGCAGTTGTTCCGGTGCCCCAGGATTTACACACCTTGACTCTTCACCTACCTATGCCCAGGGAAAAATCCCCTTTGTTAACTTGCTGGCAACAGCTGCCAAAAATCCAATTTGTGCACGTGTGAGTGCTGTATGTGTGCAGAGCAGAAGTTACTGTGTGTCATCCAGCTATCTCACTAATTCCCCTTCTACCAAATTCTGTGGATATAGGGTAACGGGGCATTAAAATGACTTGGCTGGATTATCAGTGCAGGCGGCGTGCAACACCTCCATTTCTAGGTGTGCAATCGCCTGCAATTTCAGATAATGCACAAGGCTTTGGCAAAATACGCCTGTGTGTTGCAGATCAAGAGACAGAGGCAATAAATTCTCCTCTCCATCCTTCCTTCTGAGATAAGCAACTTGGCAAGTTGAGTGATAAAGAACCAATATAATAATACATCATTAAGCTGCAACTAATACTGGTGGAGAATGGATAAGAGCCTGCTGATTATAAACACTATCAAGCAGGAATGCTATCAAGGAAAATCTAAGATGTGGCATTAAAGCATGCAGTGAAAAGAGAATACCTTTTGTGCTTCTCGTAGAAATATTCAACTCTATTTTAAGCCAACATCTCTTCATGCTTTACCTGGCACGTGCACCTTTCACTGTAAGAACTCCTTTCACTGTCAAGGGTTTTGTGGAGACAGCAAACAATATCTACCAATGAAACAGAGAGCTTCTGAGTTCTCTTTGGCAAAATAAAGCTCATCCCAATCTTCATAGAGAAAGAAATGCCCACCTGACCCGAAAACACTACCAAACCTCACTGCACAGCCTGCTCGCTCCTCATGCAAGGCCTCCACCTGAAGCCATACCATTCCTGCATTTACTCCCCAGACATCCTTGAAACAAAATTCCTGTGCTCAACATCTTAACCCTAAGCTTCTTGCCAACCACGGCCATAACTTCATTCATTTGCTTTCAAAGAATATTATGGGATTCGGTAATGCAGCAGAGAAATTACTGGTTGCCTCAGGTGCACCCAGAAAGCAGTGCTCAGCTCCCACAAGAATCCAGCTCAGGTTGCATGTGCCTCACCATCCACATGGAGAGCAAATACTTCTACTCATCAGCCATGCAGGAGCTGCTTAGACTTATCCAGCACATGTTCCTGAACATTACCTTCTGGGCCTGGCCAAAGCTAACATCCTCAGTACCAAGAACCCACCTCTATGAGTGAGATGGGCACTGGAGCGTCTACAGCTCATTCAAGTCCTGGCCTCTCCCCAGAGATCCTCACGGTGGGGGTTAAACAGTGGTTCTGGTATTTGCAATAGAAAAATCAAGAGCTGCTGAAGGATCTGGGTTTGCAGTTCCTGAAGTCTGAAGCAGGATTCATATCACACAGCGCAAATCTGTGATGAGCTGTGAGCTGAAGAGGGAAGTTTCTCTGCCCCTTCACCTTTCACTACTTCCACTGGTTTCTACGGGAGAGAAGTACGAGGAATAAAAGCACAAACCCAGTTCTAACCTCACCCGTCTTCTGATCCCACACAACGTCTACATGCGTTAGTATGCGACTGGCCAACAAGGCAGATTCTGTGCCAGCTTTCTGGGCTTGCACCATTCCCAGCTCAGCAAAATTTCACCCCAGCTGACAGCTGGGGCCTTTATCAAAAGAGGAGTTTTCAGTGTTAGTGATAAAACTCAGTCATGATTACCCAGGTAGATCATTACACTCTTTTAGCAATTTTCATCAGCACTAATGTAACTTTGGCTGCCACAAACTGTAAGAGTGCCTTGATCTGATTCACATTCAGGGGCGTTATATCGAAGTGCAACATATGATCCCAGTCTGTAGATTGTATAAATGGAGATGAATCATTTCCCAAGTCTTTGCAGGTTTGTTTTGCCCTCAGAGAAACAAGTTTCCATTCTTCTAAAGGCTGCCTGGATGGCAGAACTGTGCATTCTTCTCCCGTCTATAAGGAAACACCTCCAGGGCAGAATCCCGCTTCTGAATAACTGGCCAACGCCTGCAGCCATCTGCAAAATGCCTACCTCAGGAACTCTGCTTGAGAAAGGAAACGTTGCAGAGAGGGAGAGCAATTTGAAAGGGAACTACAGAAAGGATGAATGTGTGCTAGGAAACACCAGAAAGCTTAAGACCACATTCCTATTGCACATGCTATTTAGAAGGTGTCACATCAAGATGGGAATTGATGCCGGTATTAAACACAGCTATTTTATAAACATCCATTCTGTAAATTAAATGAAAACTTGAGGTCAGACCACATAACTGGAGGCAGGATTTGGCCAGAGGCCATTATTTTTCGGAAGGACTGTCCTCTGGGATGGCAGCTGTGTCATGAAACCCCTAGTGATACAGCTAACACAGACTAAGAAAGCAGTAATGACAGGTTATTTTTTGTTGTAAGTAATCTCACCACTGAGCTCTGACACAGGTTTGAAAATCCATTCAGATCCCAGAAGCTTGCTGCAAAACAATTCAACATGTGGTAAAAAAACACATCCTGTATATGGAGAACTTACCTGGGGTGCTGTTTGGAGTTTTTGTTTTTTTCCCCCCCCCTCTCAATTTTAACCTGATTACATTTCCAGGAACTAAAGCTGAAGGGCAGAGCAATGAGATTTTTCCAACATTACAAGAAAAAACTGCAGAAAAACTGGCTTCCCCCAAACTATCAGGCCAGAGACGCAATTGCATGTTCACTTGTTTCACTACAGCCATAAAACACCACTTGTGCTGAAAAGGTGCAGAGGAAGATGCCAAGTTTCAAGTATTGCCCAAATCGAAGCAAGGGCATCATTTCTTGGTAAGTACTTCACAGTTAAAAGGCTTTAAACAGGTGAGTCCCTTGAATTCCGGGATACCGACTTCCTGGAATGATGACACACAAGCCCAACGTGATCATGATTCAAGTTCTGCCTTTTGCCTTTGGAGTGTGAGGCACAGACGTTAACACAGAAATGCAGCTCAACAGGCTGCGGGATCCCGGGTACCAGAAACTCTGCTCAGCGCGGTCTCAGGCAAAGCACAGGAAAGGGAGAGCCCAGAGGGCCAGTCCCTAAGATGTGGTTCCAGTACCCACAGCTGGCCTAAATTTTACTCCACACCAGGAAGCAGCTCCTTTCTCACTGATGGCTGCTGTTAGCAAGCACTGACACCCACTACAGAGCAAGTGGGCATGCAATATTAACATAATTCATCAATGAGAAAACCGTGAGCCCACATCAAAGCACTAAAAGTTGTTTTTGTGACATTTGGTTTCAAAACAAGTGCAAAGGGAAAGGTATTACACTTGGCTAAGCATGTTTAGAGGACTTTTTTTTAAGCTGTGATTCTGCAGTTTTCAAACACGCATATACGGAGTGATCCTTTAAGGACAGGGAAAAGTTGCTGTCAGCTATAACTCAGCAAATCAAAAGTTACTCTATGAAACAAAAATCAATGCTGCTCTGAAATGTAGCCTATTAGAAAAGTCAAAGCTATCATAGCTGACGGCTGGGAAGTTCTGCTGCAACCCTGTTTTTTCTACAATGTGGTCATCCCCTTGGAATCTTGGTCCAACAATTCTGCCAGAATTAAACAGAAGCAAACCAATAATGCAAATGAAGTAGTACAAACTCATTTGCTAGAATCTTTCTAATAACAGGCAATGATAGAAGAACATAATGAATTAATCTAATTTGGAAATTTCCCCTCCTCCATTAAAATGTTCAGACATTGGACAAAACTATACAGCGCCTGTTTTCATCAACAGAGGCGGCACAGCTGAAACATGGACAAAGATGATGTCAGCAACACAATCTCTCTGGGAAGACTCCTGGATTTTGGGACACAATAAACTGGGGACAGTTACAAAGCACAAAATGTTGCCGTGAGGATATAGTGGCTGTTACCGGTGTCTCCGCTGACTGGAACAGGGACTGCTCAGCCACAGCTGAGTCTCCACAGATGGGCACAGCCCAATCCAAGCTCCTCTGCTCGCACTGCAAAAAACTTGACACGTCTCTTGATGGCCGTAAGGCATGTGAGCGCAGAACTGTACCCACACCAACATGCCCTGCACGATGTCCGGCATAGTCCTGTCCTGCTGACAGCTATAGGAGTCTATCAATTCCAGCTTTTAGGACACGTGCTCTATCACTGCAATGCTCAGAACTGCTAGAGGATGGCATGACAGTAACCATAAAGTGTTTGCATGATTCCTGATGTGTTACTGTGATAGCTCCATCACTGTAACATTCACCCACAGTGAGGGCCCTTCAGTAGTTTGTGGAGACCCTAGAACCTGATCACTCAACTTACTCATTCGTCTCAATCTTCATGAGACCTCTGAGCTGCACAGTAAATTATGAGGGGCTATTTCCTTGGAGCAGGTGAAAGATGGAATCAACTGCTTGTACGTCTGCTCTGCTTTCTACGTCTGCTCAGCTAACTGGTTTCGTTTTGAATTAAACCCTGCCTATCCCCTACCTATTATTTGGGACAGCAGACAGGATCAAAGCCAGTGCTGTCACACGCATGTGCAGCCTCCCTGACTTCACTGGCGCTCAGGCCAGACAGTTTGAAATTACATCACTGGCATCTTGATGCAGTTCAGATGGCATCACCTCAGGTTACATAGGAACACAGGACTGGGAGGGACCCGCTGGGTCACCAAGTACAGTCCCTGCTGTCCAGGCAACCACACCACCTAATCCCTTTATAAATGAAGTGAAAATAGTGAAATTATGAACCATACTTCTCTGGACACACCTCAGGCTGGCCATGAATGCTACATTGTGGTGTAAACTGACTCTGGAAAAAGTACACAGACACATCCAAGACAACTTAGAAACTGCAATAAGCAGGGAGGCAACTCAGTCGAATGGCCAGGCAATGGGTCAGTCAGCGGGAGGGCTGGCTCCTGCCGCAGGCTCAGAGCTGACCTGTCCCACCCACGGTGGCATTGCTCCACCCCGCAGGTTCCTCTGGGCTGAGACCAAGGTAATGACATGGTCCTTCCTTTGTAGATTGCTTTTAGCTCAACAGACAAAAAGAAGGATACAAGAACTTACTATTTTTATCCACTCAATCTCCTCGACAGGTTTTTAAAGCCCATTTAAAAGCCCTCCTTTGCAATTCAGTCTGTGGATAATTTGCTACCCACATCTCTGTAAAGTTTAACCTGTCAGAGCCTGGCAAAGGTGTAATTTCATCCCCAGGCTCTTCTGACTTGAGACTGAGGAGCTTCACTTTATGGATAAAGTATCAAAGCAATAGCTCTGTGAGACAACAGCCCTTCACATTTCACAACCCATGCATTATTCTCTCTAAACATAGTTTAACAGGCCAGAATCAGAACTTTTGCAATCCCCTTATTTCTTCTCCCCCCATGCACACTTTAAGAGAGAACAAACACAGATAAGAGCAGTAGACAGAGACACAGACAGAGAGGATGGTTTATCCCACAGGCAGAGGATTACTGCATCATGATGTAATGACCTTGTTCAGAAAAGGAAAAGGTTACTTACATGACAGCACGAGTTGTAGAAATACCAGCTCCTTTCCAGAACAGGGTAAAACAATGTCCATTTAAAGTTATGCTGAAGAAAACGTAAAACACTTGTCCAGTGAACTGGAGAGAGAAAGAGCAAACTTCAGCCCAACTGGCCTGGATATAATCTCTCTCCAGCTACACATAAAACACTGAACCAAACAAGCAGGAGTGCTGTGCAGGTAAGTATGCATGGAAAGGAGATGCTACTCTGCTTTCTATGTGCTTGCATCTTTAAACACCCAAGAGCCCCCTCTGACCACTACAAAGGTGCAGGCCAAAACAGACATTTTTGTTTCTCATTTCAGGCGCAAAATGCTGCAGAGACAACCGTGTTATTTGACCCCAGGAAGACATTACATTTGTACTTTCTGGGAACGTTTTCTTCCCCCCTAGAACAACTGGGGGGAGGAAGGCCACATGCTCCCTGCGTATGAGGCAATCTCATGGAAGAATAACTCGAGGCCAGGCTTGTTTTTTCTCTGTTTAGACAGCATTTAGCTCAGCAAAGCCCCGGCCATGACTAAAACTCCAAGGCTGAGTTAATCACATGTAATAACTACGGGTTCCCCAAAGTAACTTGTTTCTAATGAATTTTCAAATGCTACAAAAATAATACGTTTGGTATTTACCATTTAAAATATTGCAAAGAACACGAATGTTAATACTGCTGCGCATTCATCCCTCACTGCTGTTATCCTGCTAAGGTGAAGCGTATGTTATTAAAGTCAATGTTTACCAACAGATACTAGAGTCCTGTAAGTAATACAGTCTTTCCATGTAAAACTATGCTTCCAACAGGAAATAAAAGGCATTTGGCGAGTCTTAAACTGCCAAGGGCAACTGCTACTTGTCCTGTTTCCAGGACAAGAAAGCCCTCTGGTCACCCCAGATACTTCCAGCGGTGAATGCTGAGCTTGTCTGGTAAGTTTTCTGAGCCCACTGGAAATCCTACAGCAGACACAGAAAGCTCTGAGTCTGAACTGGCACCAAATGCTTTAGAAAACAAGTGAATTTCATTTTGCTACAGGAATACGAGAAGGCCAAAATACTTTATTTGTCAGCACAGGAACAGTCACTCCTCTAAGAACATGAATATTCTGTTGAAGTTGTTATAAAACGAGACTCTTCCACAGAAACCCTGTGCCAAGCTACAGCGCTGTGTGCCAGCTTAGAGTGCCCCCTATGCTTGTATGCAACAAGAAATGCATTTTCTACAGCTGATGAACAGCAACGACAGCCTTAAGACTAGAGCATGGAGTACAATCTGCAGCAAATTCCAGCCTTTCAAGAAGTCTACAATGTCTCCCCAGTAGCTCAAAGACTCCGTACAAAGACCAACTCAATATCAAGCAGCTATTGCAGTGTTTCCCCTCAATCAACCTAGAAAAAGTCTATTAGCCATACCTCAAAACTGCAATGCAGCTAGAGCTGCCAATTACTTATGGCAAAATGGGAGGCTGATTCATTTTGACTGTATGTGGGCCTTGGCTGGAGTTTTCCCAAAATGCTACAAGAAAAGAGAAAAACCTCAGTGAACCTCCCCCTCATTCCCACCCCTTCCTCCCCCCCAAATCACAGTCAGGAGGCCTGTGCTTGTAGAAATCGACGTTTCCTGGAGGATTCTTTCTCCAAACTACTCTTTTTCTAAATACAGACAAAACGCACAGCAGCTCAAAATACATTTGCATATGAGATATATGCATACAGGGACACCTCTCCCAGACACGTACAAGTGAAATGCAATGCAAAGTGTCTAAAAAGCCTTTAAATCCCCAGTCCCGAGAGAGCCCCTACATCTTCCATTATAAATCACGCTGCGTTACGTGGCCAGCTGCGTAACATGTTAATGGCCACCTTACGACACAGCTCAGCAACCAGCCTGCAGTGGCAGCTGAGCAGAAGGAGAGGGGTTGTGAGATGCCTTTTGCTCAAAACAGTCACAAACCACAAAATTTCTGCTACACACAAGCACACTCTGATTCCAGATCCTTTCACAAGCTCCTTGTATCGGATGCATTTAACACCTAATACATCACAAACAGCAATTCATCATCCAGCGTGCCTCTCCTTCAGGTATGTGTTTCAAACGAGCCTCGCAGCCCCGGGGTGGTGGGGCTCTGCTCTCGCTAGCGCTGCCAGATGGAAGTGCCATGGGCCTGCTTTGAAAAAGGACATACAAAGTGACATTCCACCGTAAATTGTCCACATTAGTCAGTGTGGACCCAAAGTCGGTTATTTAAGCACCTGCAGGCCTAGGTTTGCAAGCTCCCTGTCACACCAATCGCCCTGTTCCTCACAGTTCAGGACACAAAAATTCAATCATGTTTGCCTCTAACTGGTATCTTCCATTGCTCTGCCAGCTCCCTGTTGATGACCTTGGCCATTTGACTTCATCCTCGGTTTTCCAACCACCTCGGCTCAGCCGTGTACCAAGCAGCAGGGCCCGTCCTCAGCAGCGTGTCTGAGGCTGGTCAACCAGGCGCCCAGCCCTCCTGGAGCAGTCAGACCCTGCCGCAGCATGTCAGTTTTTTTCCTCCAGGCCTGACTTTCAGCCATTTACTGTAAACCTTTAAAACAGCTTTCACAGAAAATATGCTTTGGGATCCTCAGAGTGCAGAAAAACACCTGAGGCACGCACCTACCCTCAACTGAGGCTCACTGCCCTCTGGCACCAATGTTCAGAACCCAAGTGAGTGCGCTGGGAGGGAGCCAGGGCCAGCCAGCAGCAAGGGGGACCGGCGCTCGGGGCACGGGCAGCTCCACGGATCTCCGTGTAGTGCCTCCCTAACCGCGCAGGACAGATCTGAGCACTAGTGCAAGGCATTTTCTGCCTACTGAACCCACCAGCAGAAGTCAAAAGTCTAATGAGAGCTTATGTTTCAGAGGCTGTTGGAATATGTAAAGGCGCAATTTTTCCCTCTCCTTGTGCAAAATTAAGCCCTACTGTGTGCTGACTTTGGGATTATGTTCACTAGGTACTGCTGCCTGGGATACACACACGGCTATAACTCTCAATAAGTAAGTTCTGTCCTGGTACACAAGCAATTACATTCAGGATAACTGCTCCAACAGATGTATTTCTCAAACAGAGAATCACACGTGTTCAGCTGTACCCATGAGGCCACGCTCTGCCATTCTGCTGGAGAACGGCAATGCAAACAACATGAAATACAACTCAAACATATTCAAGGAACAGGTAACCAACCTCTTGCATCATCTATGGGGCTAAATAAACAGAGAAATAACAAGACTTAGGGCTGGAAAACCACCTCATATCCAGATTCCTCTTGCTTTTCCTTACTACGTGAAGAAGCCTGGCACTGACCCTGAGCGTCCAGAGTGCTCCACAGACCAGAGGAGAAGATAGAGTATGCCCTGAGGAGCAAGCTGCTCCAAAGCTGTTGCCTGCATTATGGATCATGGCTGTAAGAAGGAAGTGCCCCCTAATTAGGTGCTTTGGATACAGTTTTCATTCATGTTACTAGAGAGGAAGACTCTGCATTCCCATTGCACAGGAAGAAGTAGGGAGAGACTGACAGATCGTGGAAGAGCATGGAGAGAAGGTGTGGTGCTGGATATGGGGCAGAAATGAAAGAAGACTGTTCCCTCAGACTGCTGCTCCAGAGACTTTCAAATATTACCCCACCTCATTCTGGTTAACACATGCTACAAAGTGCAAGCAAGGTGCTTTCTCAGCAATAAACAAAACAGGGAGCAAATTCTGGCTGCTATAGTCTTTTTTCTTGCTAGAAATCTCACCTCTTCCCAACTCAAGTTCCCAGAGCCTCTGCAATTGAAAGGGGAGAGTAACAGCACAGCATGGCTAGCAAAGACCATATCTGCAGGAAATAAATAACCAGGATGCCAACCTGGGCTGGCTAGGCTCACTAAAAAGATCAAACGAGGATGTAAGCAGCTCTTTACTGGAGCAGGCAGGCATCGTTTCAGTTGTTGAAATATTCATGCCCCAACAGGAGCTGTGGTATCAATGTCTGTCCCTGATACAAACAAACCTGAGCTCAAAGCACGACAATCTGTGTTGTGCAGAGTGGAATCGCAATTAAAGGCATTTTCCAAGCCTCCATTTCTGCAAACACACATTTGACAGCTTTTCTGGTGACACTACAAGTGCATCCCAAATCCAAGTCCATAATCTCTTGCCTGTGAGGGCAGGAGACATTAAAAACAGAGTTAGCCAGTGCCCAGGATTTTAACTGTGCGACTTCCATTCTTCCCTCCCAGGTTTACCGTACACCGGCAGCCCCATGTTGCGTCTGGGGAGCGGCTGGGTGCACCTGATAAACACGAGCTGGCATCTGGGCACTGCAGGACGAATCAAAATTCTCTGCAGGGAAGCGCTGGAAAATTTCTCACCTGGAGGATTTTCTGCTTCACAATAGGGAACAGAGGAGGAGGAGACAGAACAAGGAAAACATGAGGCCTTTCACTCCCCTTGAGAAACACACAGAAGTACTTTCCAATGCCCTTCCCAAATAAAGCACAAGCACCAAGTTATTCCTGCCAGCAGAGGACAGGGACTGGAGGCGCACAGCTGCTGTCCCTCCACCAGCACTGCCTGCCGAACCGAGCACTCCCAGGTGACGTGACAAGAAAGCGTTTTAGCACTCCCCTAGTCACGTGCAGCCAGCTGTGCTGCACGCTGCAAAGCAACAGTGAGCCTACTAAGGTGCCTGAGCATTTTCAGCGCTTCGGATTAGAAAGCAAATGAGAATGTCCAGGCTCCGGAGCCTGTGCGGTACTTCAGCGTTGAAACGGCGGTTTGGTTCAGGCTCATGGGGTAGCCAAGGCTGGACAAAAATGACATTGCAATACTTTGTCTTATAGGAAAGTGAAACGTGTGCAGCAAGCTGGATCAATGCACACCTACCACTGGCCTATGCACGAGGCATCCCTTTCAGAAGTCAAGGGCTTTGCTTCCATTTCCCTGAGAAAACACATTTTTGCCCTTAGGATTACGAAGAAACACTTAAACTTTCCCAAAAAATGCCCTGAACACAGTTCGGAAGATATTTTGGGATCCAAATTGCCTTCATTTGCTTCTGATTGCAATGAAAATGTGCACAAGACCAGAACAGATAAAGGAGGTGTTGCCACTTCCCATCTTTGCAAACCTCACACAGGGCTACAGGGGAGTTTCCTGCATCAGCTTTGTCACGTGGAAGCAGCGCACGCTGTTCAAACTGTGTAACTGATGCTAAGACTCCAGGGCAGAAAAATGCTTTGCTCCAGATCAGTCAAGAACCCGTTGCATCTGTCAGTATGTCACTAGATAAGCAACTGACAACAAAAAATAATGTTGGGAAATAAGTTAATCAAATATAACAACACTGTTTTGCCCTCAAATACTGAATACGCAGTCATGATCGCAGGTCATTAGAGCAAGGCAAGCCAGCCAGTAACACCTGCTCATGCTAAGCAGCACTCATGGCAGAGCTTTCGCAACTGAGCACGATGCATCCCTGTTTTAAGAGGGACGTGACTTTCTTGGTCTGCCTCTGGAAGGGCCACCAGAGTACCCAGAGGTGTGCCTGCCCCAGTGCTCTGAGCGCCAGACTTGCAGATAGCACGGGTGGCACATGCAGGCAAGAAGATCCTGCCAAGGCAGGAGCCTGAAGCCCTGGAGCACTTGGAGGCCTGCCTGTCCCCTGCCCATGGTCTCCTGGGGTCAAGAGCTCCAGTAGCTGGGGACATGAGACCGCACCACCAAGACCACGGTGGGTGGGACTGACTGGGTGGGTGCTGTGCAACCTGCCCCGAGCACGGGGTGCCCACCTGCCATGCCCACGCTGCTTGAGGAGGTGAGGGCCACCTTCCAGCCCATTCTCCTTTCTCAGGAGACCCACTGGGCCAGCTCATACTGAGGGTACTGCCAGAGCTAAGTTGCACCTGTCCCATTTAACATGCAAAATGAAAAGTCTCTTTGCTATCCCCAACAGAACACACCCTACTTTTGCTGTCAGCTAGCTGCACCTGAGCCTCAGCTGCTGATGTTCACTCCCTGTCATTGATCACACCTGGAAAAGATCTCCAAAACTCAAAGCACTGAGAAAAAACACTAATGAACCACAGACAATTACTTATTTTTCTTACTTTTTTTCCAACATAGAATTAGCCCCAGGAACAGGAGACGCACCAACGACAGCAGGTCTGAGAGAAGACGCTCACATCAGCATTTCCACCTGCGCTTGCCCAGGACCAACGAGAGCTACCAATTACCACTCAGCTGACCGCCACTCTTACTTAAGTATCACGCAAATCAAAGTACACACAGAAGAAGGAGAAGAGTCAAGGTCTGATTCCATGTAAGCTTACCTATTTGTGTCTGAAAGGTAAAAAGCAAGAGACAGCTGCAGGTGGAAAATGCTAGCTAAACATAAAATAGTATTGACAAGTAAAAAGGTTTATTTCTGCAGGCGAGCATTAATTTATGTTTTTCCCTCTTTTTATCATTGCCCTCTCCACCCACTCACTCTGTTTCCCCTGCCCATGAAATTCCTGGGAGAAAAGCTTTAAGCACCCTCTGCAGAAACTAAGGCAGAAAATGAAAGAGGAAGATCACAAGGGGCTCCTGCCTGCCCACCGTGCAGCATAGCAAGGAGCAGAAATTACTGCTCAAACCGGCTAGACACAGACTGAAAGCAGTCTTAACATCCCAAAGTCACGGGCAGTCCACCCAGAGCAGGACTGCAAGCCAAATCCGGCAACGTATCCCCCATAACCAGTTCTGGGCAGAGACGGCTAAAACAAAGGAGGTGAAGGCAGATCTGAAAGACCTCCAGTTTCCAGCCTGCTTTTGATCCCCGATCACTGTCAGCTCCAGGAATGTTTGGATCCAATGTCACAATTAAACTACTAAAAGAAAAAGAGAAAGCTTCTAGGCAGAGGAAACAGGAACTGAAACGGGACCATCACCACAGAGCAGCTCTCTCTAGCAGCACATGCAGCCAGGCCAGGAGCCAGCTAACGCAGCAGGCGCGTTTGTTACGGTGAAGGGTACATCACAGGGCTGAACCGCTCTCACCTGTGCCTGCAACTGCATGCACAGAAAGAGTTGCAAAGAAATACAGGGGGTGGAAGAAGAAGACCTTGTTCCAGATTTTGTTTTTCTAGACCATGCGACTGGCTCAGGACAACACAAAATATGTTGGATTCTGATTTCCACTCACCTTTAAATACTGAGTTTTGGTCAGCTTCTTACAGAGAAATTGCCCAGTAAGCAGCCCACTTAGAAAGACAAAGTCCTCTTCGCTACGGCCAACCACAAAACGCTCACCAGCTTCAGAGGGACCAGGATTTCACCCAGTCTCAGTGGGCTTGTTGGTTTAGAGGGTGTAAAGCCCCTGCCAGACACGCACTACGAGAAGCTGGCAGGCCCATGCTAAGGCCCCAAAAGGAGTGAGGCTGGAGCACGGTGCCTGTGACAACCAAAGCAGCTCGCCATGGATGCTGCCTCCCGCGGCACTGCTGCCACAGCTGCCTCCTGAACTGTTGCTGCTGCAAGCAGTGGCCTGCGAGACTGGAAACTTAATCCTGTAACAGGAGCTCAGGGCTCGCAGGAGCTCCTGAGACTTACTTTTAGTTATCCAGAGTCACTCAGTACAGAAATGCCATCCGTGCAGGTCTGGCTTCAGAGCAAAGCCTCCCCTGCAGCCCAAAGGCAGCTGCCTGCAGCCTCCAGCGGTGCAGCCAGCCAGCCCCGCAAACCCACTGCCCATCGTGCCTCCACCAGCTCCTCCACCCGGTCCCACGCTCAAGGAAGGCCGCTCCAGCCGTCGTAGCTGCAAGCACCACTCTCCCACGCCTCGCCACAGAAATCCCAGACTCAGGGCAGTCCTTCCTCTCCACGCGCAGACCTGGTCACAGCCACCTTTGCTCTCCAGCCTCCGACAACCCACCAGCCCATGCCCCAAGCCTAAAACCATAGCTGTCCCAGATTCCTGCTTTACTTCATTTTCTGCTCGTGCTGCCACGCGACCTGTGACGGAACACCCTCCTGGAAGCGCGAGGCTCCTCTGCAGCCACATCCCCACTTCCGCAGGGTCTGGGGCAAAGGAGCCTAGAACCCCGCAGAGACAGCGGGGCTGCCCGGCCCCCTGCCCGCACCCACTCTCGCTGGGGCCGCGCCGTCCCCCTGCTCCCGCTGCTCCTTCCCGGCCTCCACCCCCGGCGGCCCCGCGGCCTCCTCCCGGGCTGCCCTCGGGCCCCCTCCTCGCCGGCCACCGGCCCCAGGAGAAGGTGGATTCGCACAAGAGGAGGAGCCAGGCAGAAGCTCTCGTCTCATCCTCCCCTCAGGCCGCAGCCTTTCCCTCCCTCTCCCCCTCCGGCAGGCAGGTAGCAGCCTGGCTCCGGGCCTGCAGCCTCCCCGGCTCTCCCACCCTCGCCCTCCCGGCTCCGGGGCGGGTCGTCACCTCAGCCCCAGAGCCGCTCGGCGAGGCCCCGCC
>VXAL01008552.1:178035-231652 GCA_013399475.1 Chauna torquata | reverse complement strand
CCCCCCCTTTTTTTTCTCTCTCTCTAAACTACAATTTAAATCACGTTCCAACAGGAGCAGCAGGACTAGCAGCTTAAATGTATCCAGCCCTACCTTTGCACAGCTTGCAAACAGGACACATTGCAGCCTTCTGCAGAACCAGGGACAGGGTTCAGTTTTTCAAGGGACCCCTGTAAAGTCCAACCCTGTCTGGTTTGCATTCAAACGCCTCCCATCCTCCTTCATGGGGAACAACGCAACATTTCACTAAACACAAGCAAAGCTGACCCACCTGCTTGCTGGATTTTATCCGCTAGAAGTGTTTGATTCAATCTGCTCTCTCAGGCCGGAGAAAGCCAAGACTGACCCTACCTACCTCAGCAGCACAGAATGGTTTCCAGTCCTTCATGGCAGGGGCGCGTGGCCCAGCACAAACGCCCGATTTACCCCCTGCACTGCACTGCCTCACCGGAGGTGAGATTGCTGCTCATTTAGTACATGACTATGGTGCCATATGCTTTAAGGGCAAAATCTGACAGCAAAACCATCGCAGTGAGATAGGCAAATGCAGTAAGCTTACCTTCTCATCAAAAAACAGTTGTGATTCACTGACTTCAATGGGACACACACATCACCGTGCCTCAGTTTCCCAGCCTTTAAAATGTCTAAAGCTTAGCGAGACGCATAAAACTATTCTCCAAGCTGTTTATCTTCATTTTAACCTGAAAAGCATTTGCCAAACTGGATTTTTACAAAACTCATTCTCTATTTTTCCCTGACTACTTGTAAACAGGAATGATATCGGCTCTCATGCCTGCTAGAAGACACAACAACAGGCAGGCTCAGGAGGTGACATTACAGGCCACATTCAGGCTTGGCCACACTGTGGCACTGTCTGGATCTGGGGTTTTAATTTACATTCACCTCAGTGTAATCATTGAGATTAATTACTGCAGCGCTGAGGCAGAGTAAGTGCAAAGCACCACTGCCTTCACAGCCTCTGCTTTGGCACCTGAGCTCAGCCCTGCGCTGGCACCAGGTACTGTCAGCTGAGAACGCACGTGGCAGCGGGGAGACCTGCTGAGCTCCCACCTCCCCACACACGTTTGGAAGGGGTAAACCACTGCTGGTATCCAGCATCTTGGTTTTTAAGAGATGCTGAATATGAAGTCCACCAGGGGCCAATACATAATCTCTGAGTGTCTGCAGCATCTCGGCATCCCAGACCTAACCACATGAAGGTAACAACCAAAGGAAAGGTAACTGCTCTGATTTTTGAAAACAGGAATTTTGGCCTTGCTCCCCAGAGCATCACCACCCTCGGCACAGAGGAAAACTGTTCTCCCCCGCGAAGCTTTGGGCTTTATGCACACAACTAGGGCCTGGTCCAAAGGCCAGCACCGTTGACAAAACCGCTAGTGATTAAGGTTACCATGAATCCATATCTCCCTAAGTTTTCCCAAGAAATTTCATTCAGGCAGAAAAAGAAGGAATTGCCCATTTCCAGACATTCAGCAACGCAGAAAGGCCTGTTCACTCCAGTGGCCCAAGTGCCACAGCCCACAAGCCCACGGCACGGTACCTGCCTGGGATTTCCCAGCAGGACACGCACAAGCGTGACTGGCTTTGGGTCAGCCCCATCGTGCAAAATCCCACAAAGAGAGCAAAGAAAATAACCTCAGGGTGAGATCAGCAGAACCATTTCTAAACAGAAAAGCTTCCCAAGTCCCCTGCTAGACCCTAGAAGTTCTTTAAGGTAAGAACATCACCATGTGATGACAACCATCAAAGCAACCGCCACCAAGGAGCCCCAGCTGCAAGGCCTCAGATCTGGGGAGCGTCCCAGTGAGCTGGGAAGCTCGTGCCAGGCAGCACTGACGCAGCGCAGCACCGTTCTGTCGCCCACGCCGGGTCCCCAGGCTGTCCGGGTGCTCTTCCAACACAGGTTGCCTCCACCTGAGATGAGTTGGAGAGTGCATCTGCTGTGCTTTGTGAGGGACAGCCCTCGGGCTGCTCCAACTTGTCTTGTGGAGCTAGATGTGCGATTAAAGCCGATAAGGCTGTTACAAACTGAAATGGCATTAACAGATTTTATGCTGAAGACACTTAATTTTTTTTTTTTTTTAAAACACCTGTTTCTCAATCAGACATGTTTGCTATAAAAAAAATCTTCCTCTCTGGCTCTTTCCTACTCAATGCAGTTGTGCTTCAGGAACAGAAAGGGCTTAGGCAGGAATTCAGACCTCTGTTTTTTTCGCACTCCATCACCAGAAAATTTCATGTGGGGGATGATTCTGGACTGAAGATAGAAGAGACTGGAGAACTGTTTGCTGTAGAAAAGAAACAGTGGTGAGCAGCTGCCATCCCTCAACTCCTGCTGCCTTCAGGGTATTCCGGAGAAAGCAGGAAAGTCTGGTCACACCGAAGTCCAGGAGGTCTCCTTGGAGCCAGGATTTCCCCGGCACCCTGAGACAAGTCTCCATGCTGCTCCAGGCTGAGGGTGCGGGGCAGGAGCACCACCACGAGGGGGGCAGCAATGTGCTACAAAACAGGCCGGAGGTACAGACCCACATCCAGGAACAGACAGCCTGAAGAGGAAAGACCATCTTATTTTCAACCCCTTGAGCTATCACCCTTCCTTTAGCATTCCAGCTACTAAAAGCGTATGATGAAAGCACCACCCAAGGGTGTGACAACAGCAAAGCTACAGGGTGCTCCATGAGTTTGTATCCATACAAACAATTCTTGCAGCTTGGTCATCCTCCCGTGGTAGCCCAGTCACAGTCTCCAAGCCTGGGTTGACTTACCTCTGGCTGGCCTGTAGCCCAGACAGAGAAACTCATACTAGTTTGCACCCCTAAAAGATCCCAGACCCTCAGCTACAGTGCCAGAGTGTCTCCACATGGGAGGGTCTGAATTATTCCTTCAAAGCAGATGGCACAGCTTAGGCTGCTTTCATTTTGCTGGTTTCTTCTCCCGTCCCCACAAACGAAACCAGATCCTTATTTCCATGTGGCTCCTCCTGCTCATTCAGCTCTCTCTTGAAGATCCACTTTTCCCATAACTGTTGGGAATCTGAGAATTAATCTCCTACTAGAGCAGTTCCTGCTGCAGAATAAGATTAATTTTCCTAGGAGCACAATACGGAGTTATTGCTGGTGATGTGGTTAAAGTGTTTCCATATATAGATTATTCTGCACTTATCTGTCTTCCTTAGCTCAAAATTCAGTAGAAGAGCACAGACAGGCCTGATTCTGGGCATACTCACCCACGTTTTGCTCTCATACCATCAGTGGAGTTATTGCTGATCATCACCAATGAGAGTCAGGGGCAAGATGAATAACTCAGTTTCTCTTTTGATTATTGTCCAGCAACTGTGCCACTGAAAGACAACAGGAGCAGCACATATCTAATAATCTCAGTGAGCTCTGATTTCACAGCTATGGTGAGTCCACTGATGTCAGTGGAGCTCCACCACATGTGAATTTGAACAAAGGTGCTACGGATGCCAATCACAGGGCACTGCTCGACAGCTTGTGAGTACTGAAGAACGCCAGATTAACGACATGTCGCAATGGAAAGGTACTGCAGGCATCCAGATAACATCAGTCCACAAGGCCTGTAGATGAGAAGTCTATGTGGTTCCCACTCCATGAACAAACACTTTATTGCCTGGAGAACATCCTGTGAAAGCCAGATTTTACGACCATGCCTACTTAGTGCAGTGTCTTCCCAGCAGCTGGAAGACTAGAGACAAGGGTTGTCTGTGGTCTTACAGCACTTTTATACCAGGCTGCTAGTCCAAAGGCTCAAAGTTAGACCAAGCATGCTGGAGAATGTGTGTCTTGACTTAGAGAATACCTTTCCCAAGCTTTCCAGGGTTGTTACCTAAAATGTTAAAATGCAGGAAACTCTCCAGTTGCTCACCAAGGCAAAGTATTTGACACTGAGTTAATGAATCAATGGCTCCAGGCTATAGCTGACAGGCATCACCTGAACTAGCTAAAACGCATCTCTTTTCTTTGGTGTACCTAATACCAGCAGGACTGAGACCGCCTGCGTGATAAACAATGTCAGGAACTAGTTCTGGAAAAAGGACTTAGCTTTGCGATACCAACCACATCACGATAGTAACTGCAGAATGTGCCAGAAACAAACTTACATGTACAGAGAGGAACTGCTAGAGCCTGAATCAACCTTGCCTCCAGCACGTCCTCAGTGTGGTTACTCCTTTGGAGGAGAACACCCCGGCCTCCTTCTCATTGCTCTCTAAACTCTTCCAGCACCTTCCTCGCCTTTATCCCCCTGTAACTCTGAACGTGCTTGTAGCTCATCATGCATCAGGATACAGCCAGTAAAACGCAAGCACTAAGCAGTATTTCACTACAATTTATTCCCAAACTTTTGGTTGTGCTTGGACACAAAGAACTCCACAAGAAACACTGAAGACAGGTAGCGCAGTCAATTATGTGTGCAGGTACAAACACCATGGAGAAGTTTGCTCCGTAGATCTAGTTTTCATACCACTGAGGAAGTTACGGTCTGTTTTGACATAGCATAGACAGGACCAAACGTTGGTTTGAAGATGGAAGGCCACAAGCCCAGAAGAAATCTCTTATGATAAGTTCAGAGTAGAGCATGAGTTTTCTGGCAAAATAANCCCCCCCCCCCCCCCAAAAATAATGCCTTACCAAGTACAAAACATCCCAGGTTTGAGAAGTCTTATCTGAAGAGTGGAAGAATTTTGAACCCCTGGACTAAGGAAATACATGTTCATGAGATCTGAAACACCAGACAGTCCATAGGAAGAGGGTGAGACCTGTCTTGGATTTGAGAACCTTTTTATATCACCTTCAGTGATCGGCTTTGTTAAAAAAAACTCAAGAAAGCATTATTTTACCTTGCACCAAGAAGATGGGAGAGCACTTAATTAATGGCAAATTTAGGAAAGTTTTGTTCTCCAGCCAGTTTAGGTTGAAACTAAGTATAAAACGAAATATTTCAAGAATCATGAGCGTGACCTTTTGACTAGCTTCAGTCAAGTTCATAAAGCACGACAGTGCAGAAAGCACTACATTTCAGCCCTCATCTCTGGCTGTGAAAGTTGGGTGTTCAGAGGACACAGCCATGCTTATTAATCTGGTGCTTAAAGATGTCACCTGAGCAAGAGCTGGGATCTGGAAGAAATCCCCAGCTGACATTAAAATGTTAAATTCAATGGACTGAATCCAATTATTAATTTTTATTGGAATTGCTAATATACAGGCTGGGGCTGGAAGGTCTGACTTCCAAGATAAACACGTGACATCAATGCCACTGGTGACAGGGACTGGGAAAAGCTTTCGACCTGTTCTGCGCTGCTGCTGTGCCGGGTCAGTCTCCTTTCGCCCCAGGCCTGCTGACACCCAGGCAGTCGAGCTGCTCCGACAGGGTCAAGGAATCCCCGTCACAGCGATGGTGGCTGGGTGCTCTCATGGAGCACAAAGGCTATAAACCTGCATGGCTGCCCAGCTATTCCACTAACTCACACCTTCCATGAGGTATTTCTGCCTTGCAGTACACAAAAAATCCCAAGGGATTTATGGTCCCTGGTGAACCCAGCATATAAACAGAGAAACTATCTCCTTCCATGAGCAAATGAATTTCTCTCTGTGAAGAAATACCACAGCAGGCATCCGTCCCTTCAGCTTGCACATGTGCAACCTGTAGCGAACGTAGCAAGATAGCCTTCCTTATCATGAAAGTACCTGTGCAGTTAGCTGAGAACTTTCCCTACCAGTCTGAGCTGCTTCAGTGCAAGGTATGTCAAACATTCCTCCCAAAAAATCCTTCACTGCACAAGAGGAAAACGACTGGGGCGTGTTGACAGCCTTCAACTATCTCAAAATCACGTTGTGAAGCATTACAGGGACCCAACCCAGCCAAGAACAATCACCCTTAAAATAGAAATTAAAATTAAATACCTTCACTGTGTTTTTTCATGAAACAAAAAACAGCACGCTTCACTGGAGCACCCACTCTGCCTCTGTGCCACCTCCACTGACAATTTTGCTTAATTTCTATCAGTGCCTCCAGGGGCCTGTCAGGACAGGGTCACCACACTCAGTATCCGTCTCCCTGCTCTTGGTGTCTGTTCATATGGAGCCTGTAGCTGCTTACCAATGGTTACAGCGAAAGGCACCATCCTACAATGAGGCCACTGGCAGAGAGGAACAGAGCCAGAGGCCAGTACTGAATTCGGTAGCATCCCACCTGCTCTCCTGATGCCGTATACCCACACTGGACTCCAGCCGACAGCACACAGACAAATGTAATAGGTGATTCCATGACGTTACTCCAGTTTATACCAGTGTAAACAAGGCTCCTGCCCTCCCTTTTCCCATGCTACCCATGCTGCTTTACTGTGCGACCGCCAGTCTGGATGCCAATCCAATCTGCCTCCGGCTTACTGCAGGACCCAGACTCTTATGCTTCAGCGCATCCTTGCAGTCAAAACAAGATGTTTGTTCGGATATATTTTTAATCTTGTTGCTACCCTGGCTTCTTCTCATTAGAAGTCTTGCACAGCCGTCGGTTCACACCAGGGAAACAGGCCAATTATCTTGCACAGCCCCAGGGAGAGCTACTGCTCAGGGAAGTGATGGGTGCTCGCCCCAGCAGGAATAACTGCTGTCCCATGGGGAGGGGAAGAAATGCCAGAAGTCCACAAAGTCTCAGCAAAGCAGGCGAGGAAATGCCAGATATATTCCTCATCATCAGGGGGAGAGAAGCACCGTCCTTCCAGCAAGCGCTGCCGTGGCCGCACCTCCGAGGGCTGCGCGCAGCCCTGCAGGTGGCAGATAAGGAGCCATTTCTGGAGGGAGCAGCTCCTGGGGGCAGAGCTCGAGGGCGGTGTGGTGCTGGGCAGCTCTGGTGCACGCTCACTCCTCACGGGAGGGTGTGGGGCAGCGCTATGGCCACAGCCCCACGGCTGGCAAGTGGAGACCTATGCTGCTGAGCAGGACCAGCTTACCCACCACCACCATTTCAGCTCTCATTAACGTGGACTGAAGGTCCCAAGGGAGGACCTTACCCAAGGCCAGTCACCCTAACCACACCAGCTCCTTGGAGCTGACACCTGCAGGTCGAGCTACAGTCGAGGCCATCGGCAGACAGCCTCGTGCCACTCTCCCTGTGCATCAAGCCTGGCAGACTTGACAGAAGTCAATCACAGGTGGTGTGACTTCAAACTGAGCTAAAAGCTCTGTTTGCTTTTCCACGTAGACATCATCAGAGACCTGGTCCCTGCTCCTTCAAACTTGTAACCATACAGGACGTGGGCTCTACCCCCTCCAAAAGAACTGATCTGCCAGTTCAGGCTGGGGCACGTAGAGCCCAGCTCCTCCTCACGAGCAGCAAAGTGGCTCTACAGCCTTTGCTACGCTTACTGGCGTCTGCAGCGAGGGAAGAGAGACGGGAGAGGAGGCTGATTTCCCCTCTGGAGGTCTGGTCCCTTCATCACCTGTCACCTCTAAGCCCTGCACCAGCAAAATGGATTTTCACACCTAATCCCACATACAGCCTTTGTGTCATCCCACTTGATTTTACGTGGCAGCCGTGCTCCCTTCAAAACAGCGTACAGTCCAGAACAGATCAACCGCATGCAAGGTGAATTACAGCCGCGAACAAAATGTCTGGACAACCGCTATGGCAAAAGGGACTGGCATCACTTCGCACTAGTGCTGCCAATTATCTTCTCGTTGGACAATGAATCCCTTATCACCTTCTCTCACCAGAGCTGGGCAGGAGGAGCTGTGAGGCCTTTGCTTTTGCCTCACTAATCATTCCCAGGCTGACAAGTCCCATGGACTGGGAACAGATTGCTCTTCTGGCTCTGAAACAGAGCCCATACCTTGCCTTCTGACTGCTGCAAACGTGCCCTCAGATAGCCTGTGATGCCATTTTTGTCTTCTAATGGAAGCTGAATGTCACCGCTCTCCCCATCAGGAATGAACGCTGGCAGAACGAACCCCAGTCCCAGCCACTTGCCGCACCAGACAGCAGCTGAACGAGCCTGTCCGAGGAGAGGAGGCTCGCCAGGGAGCTGCCCTCAGTCCCTGGGCACGTCCCAGCTCCTGGCTCCTGTCACTGCTGCCCTCGGCTCTCCTTGGAGAGGCGGAAAGTCATGATCCCAACACCAGTCCCCTCAGAAGGAGACTAAAAGTGTGTTTCATTTCCACCCTAGTGATCCGCTCAGGAACAGTTGGATGGATTCAGCAGACAGGAGAAGAAAGGTCTTGTCTGGTTGCTCTTTAGGGGTTTATTTTCTGAAAGCACTGGGGAAAAAAAAGCACTTCAGAGTTCAGATCCTTTGAGCCATTTTGGTTGGGGTTCAAAAAGGCAAACCCCAAACCAAAAGAGCTCTCATAACATAGGAATTTTCCTCACTCTATTGTCTACAAAAACACAAAACCAGTATCTACCCCAGGTAGGCTGCAGCCCTGGAGAGGGCACAACACAGTGCAACATCTGCCTCTGCCCTGTCACCACTGTACCTCCTTTGGGGATGCTGGCCTAAAAGCAGTGGCCAGTTCGTAGTAAGCCCACCCCACGAGCTGCCCAAGCCTCACATAAATAAGACAAAGGGAAAGAGAAACAGATCAATCTCATCAACATACAGGAAATGGCAAAGCACCATCAGTCCCACAGACATGTTAGCATCGCAGAATAACCTGCTGTACTTTGGACTCTACTTCCTATATTAACTGCTCTACTTTGTAATTTTCCAAGCAAAAATCATTTTGATTCTGCAGTAAACTGTGCAGCCAGAATTGCCACTGCTGAACTGGCAGCCCTGAGTCACTGCACCTCCCTCTTGTGTCCTTGTACAAGAAGGCCTGGAAAAGTGAGCTGCTCTGAAAGGAAACAGGGAACAAGGATGGCCATCAAATCCAGGTGCATCAGCAGTCTTCTTTCTAACAGACAGCAATTGCTGCTCCCCACCTCCTGGGCTCACTGACCCGAAGGCTGGCTGCTTACTGCAGCACTGGCTACCTGCTTGGAGCCATGGGTGTGAATTCAGTACATGAATGCCACACTGTTTTGCACTTCTTGCTACACATGCCCAAAAGAAGTGATTGAGGCCCTGCAAAGCCCTAAGACAATGCTGTGTATTCATGAGTGCCATCTGCTGGCACCTTCTCCCATAATGAACCTTTACAAAGCCACCTGGTGGGGTGTGGAGCTCTCCAGCCACTGTCCACACAGGCACCACTGGCTCCTGTCAGAGGATAACAGTTAAGGAAATGAGATCTCAGATTTTTCATGATGCTCCTGCTACCTGGCTGCAAAGAAAATCTTAGGATTCAGATGCCCAGATATCCTGCAGAGTGTGCTGACAGCCAGAAAGAATGCCTCTGCCACACGTGATCTCACCCCTATCACCACAGTTGCATGATAGCCACTGGGAGGACAGACACTGGTAATTTACCCAGTTTTCCTGGGAGAGACAAGCAAGGGGATCCCAGGTCTGAACAATCTCCACAATGGAATATTTCCTTAAAGGGGCACAAGTCAAAAGCATTTGCCAGACACCATTGCTTATTTTGTTCCCCCAAAGTGGCAAGAAGACTAGCAGAGCCCATGGGCCTAATGAGCTCAGCCCACTGAAGGAGAGCCCCATAGCACCTACCCTCATCAGGGCAGTAATTACACTCCTGATGGCTTTGTGAAAGAAGCCTGGTAAAATTAGAGAAGCTGGCAACAGTGCCAATCTAACTGACAAGACTGACAGACGAAGGCTGCTGAGAGATGAAGAGCAAAGGACTGGAGCACAGAAGATGAAACACATCCAGAAGTGCACCAAAAACACACTCAGATGGAGAAAGCCTCCTTGACACAGGCTCTGGAAAGAGCAGAGCCACTTTATCACTGAGCCACATGGGCTTAGGATTTGTGTTCTCCTTCCATGACTGTCCTTGACAGGCAGCCAAACTCATGCTTTTACACTTGCAGTTAACACCCTGTAGGGCAAGCTCTTCTTATTTCCTCATACAGACACAGACACTAGCCTTCCTTGAGATCACAGCACCCAGTGCACCTCTCCCTTCCCTTTCCTTGCTGTTCTCTCCCCATTTGGTCACCTCCTCCTGTTTGTCTTCTCACCTTAACACACAGGAAGCAATCCTATATTTGGAACCAGAAACTCAGTCATACTGCAGAGAGCCACCTCAAAGCAGAGGTGTAGATCCTAGACTCTCCCAGATGGGCATCTGCACACTCCTGATGATAAAAGTGACAAAATATCATTACCAGACTGCAGTAGCATCAGTTCTGGTGCTCACTCTTGAAAAAGGACAATGTCCAACTGCACAGAGATAGCAAAGAGCTAAAACAAGAGAACTCAAAGTCCAGATAATCCATCTTGCAGAGAGAGCTGAGGTGGCCTCAGTGCCTGTAATTTAGTAACGGGAAGGTTAAGGTGCATGTCAATCGCAGTCTGTACGTACCTGTGCAGTGAAAAATCCTGAAATAAGTGGGTGTTTGTGTCTGGTTTTTTTTTTTTTTTAATTTTAAACAAAAGCATAATGAGAAGCACAACAAAGGCTGGAAAGAAGAAATACACCACTGAAATAATTTGCTAAGGGAAGCGGTAGAGTGTCTCTGACCTACAGCTTCTGCACCCCCACTGGCTGCCCATCTAAATTACATGCTCTAGCCTAAGCAGAAGTCGTTGAGCTTAAAGCAGAAATCTTTGGGTGAAAGTTTACAGTCTGTTTTACAAGAGAGGTCAGACTAGCTGGTTAGAACCGACCCATCTTTTTGGGAACAGGTCCACAATGTGAGAGCTGGAGGCTGAGAACCAGCAGCCAAAGAACCATCAGGATACAGTAGTAATAGTATCCCATCACCTAGGATCACGGTACCATTAAGTCAGTGCTTTAGGAGGCAGAATATTAATGTTGCCTACCCAGGGTTTCTCCAGCCGTAATAAAAACTAAGGAGATATGTAGTATGACTCATAGACTGTATGCAATAAACAAATCATGAAAACAAGCCGTTGCAATATGCAGTTTGGGAACTCCTGGGCCATGTGTTATTATTTATTAATTGTATTCCCACAGCAATATACTTCTGCAGCACCCTGTAACCTAAAACCCATTGCCTTCTACGTGTTAATTGGGGCTCACAGTAAACGCTGAGAAGCAAGGGAAGTGTTTTCATCTCTCTCCTACATACTAAGGCCCTACAAACAAAACCCAAAGGGACTTGGACAAGGTCACAAGTGAACCAATAGCACTGCCAGAAACAGAGTTCAGAACTCCTGGCTTCCAGGTTCCTTCCACAGAGAGAGGAAGGTTGGTAACAAATCCCCAAAGAAGTGGGAATGAGCAAGAAAATCGCAGTGTGTAGCCTGGCTGTATTCACAGGTGTGTTAATTAAATTGTGGTCTAATTAAAATACAGCCTTTGCATCTTGCCTTTCTTCCTTGACCACATGCGCAATAGATATAGGCTGCCCATAAGTTTAAACTGTAAGCTAGGAGACAGCTTCTACCCACAGGGAGAGTGGAACAGCCCTATGATGGGGAAGAAACCCAGTGATTTCAATACGGCACATGATATGCTCATGGAAAGCATCACTGGACACAGCTGCCTGCAACAGCAGGAGAGAAATGAAGACACAAGACTCTTCCCAGTAAACCTGTTTTGAGAAGCACTAAGCCCTTGCCATTTCAGATGAAACGACCAGGTACCTGGGTGTTGGGCACCTCTAGCAAGCAGCTGCTGCAGCCTCAGCAGTTATAATGGACACGAGCCCAACATGCTTTAATGGCTGGAGCCCAATTCTACTGGTGTTGAAAACTGCAAAAACAAGTGGCAACCACATACCCCCCGCATCACGATGAAGCCGGGGAAATGAGGGCATTGCTCATCTCCTCCCTTTTTGCCAGAAACATTGAGAGAAGGGAATAGAAGTGAAACAACTTAGTACAGGCCATGAAAACAAAACATTAACTAAAGATTTGACCTCCACACACAAAACTTAACAACTGGGAAAACTCTGCTACAACAGAAGAGCTTTTTGTCTAAAGATTGCTTTCAGAGGGTGATGGCCTGGTCAGGGAATTTAACTTGCTTAATCTTCAGCAAATTTTAAGGGTTTGATCAATAACTTGACAAAAACCCCACTGTTGTCATCACTCGCCCATTCTGTACAGGCAGAGCAGTCACGAGCACAGGCAATAGGACATCATCTCTAGGGAAAGAAGGTTTCCAGTTACTGCAGGAAGAGTCCAACCCAGATTCCTCCTGAAACCTGCAGTTCACAAGAGGATGAACAGCTACAAAACGAAATACCAAAGTCTCCCACGACACAATCAGTTCCTGAGTGACCAGAGGTGAAATGCTAAAGCTGATACAAGCTAGTGCACGCAGAGGGACTGAGCCACTGAGCCAGAGCGCTCAGGAGGTGCCCAAGGCAACATCTCAGAGGCTGCATGTCCAAAGTATTCCCTGCTGAGACAGACACCCTCTGGACGCAGACAATGCTGAAATGCCTAAGTGTTTGGCAGATGAAAAGGGGAAAAACATCTGTAAACTCTGAAGGTAAAAGACTTTACTCTCTCCCTTAACGACTCAGATGTATTCTTCCCTGTCTGCCAAACACTTCAAACCAATGTCACATTTCCTACTAAACTACGCTGCCCACACAAGGAAACTCATGTGAGCAGTGGCCTGTGAGATGGCACATTGCTTTGAAAATGAAGTTTCCAAAAGCATCTAAGATAATGGGAAAGGAGAGATCAGAAGCAGCAAGGAATGAACAGACAGAAACATGGTTTCTATGTTCACCAGAGCTCTGAGCTTTAAAATCATGTGGAAATCCCAGCTTTCCTGGTTTGAGTAGCAAAAAGCCCAGGAGATGGACCAAAGTCTCTGAGGCAATTCATTTTCAAACATGAAAACGCAGTCCGCAGCCAGAGCATCACATGCAGTCATGCTGCATGTTGCTCGGTTTGAAAGAAAGATCACAGAGCAAGAGGGAACTGATCCAGCGAGGCACGTGCAAGTCTGCAGCTGCACTGCTCCCTTTCTCACAGCTCACCTAGCTGAAAGCAGGGAGTCAGTTCAAGCTGCAGCTGTCTGCACCTACGCAGAGAAGCAACCGATAGTGCCAAGCAGCCCCTTTTCCCCTGCCTGACAGACAGCACTACACGCACCTGGTTAGACCCCCTCTCACATGCAGAGGACAGGCAGCACTGTGGGTTTGCTCCAGCACGACAGCCAAATGGGCCATAACCCCAGAAAGGTCTGCTGGAAATGAAAGCCAGAGAAGCTCACATCTTTATGGACTCTTACCAGCTTCCTGTCCCTTTTCTTTGTTTTGCTGCCACTGATCACTAAAACTAAATAATATTGGGTCATGTCACTATGTTAACCAAGGAACACTGCAGACTTGTAGTCAACTCAGACAGACCTGCTGGATACTCACTCCTGGCACACCTGAAGGGAAAGCCCAGCCGAAGATGGAGAGGATGGGGACTTAATCGTGAAAACGCAAGTGCCTGACGCCTACCTCGCTCATAAAATACACCTTGCAAAGGGATCAGAGACAACTGGGACAATGCTATACAGGCATATCAGTAACTGATGTTAAACAGCATGAAAAAAAATGATTCACAGCCCCACCTTGCCTGTGGGACAGAGAACATCAGCACAGCATGACGCCCAGCCTTCAAACATAGTCTTTACAACACATAGTCAATATCCCCGCAAAGTTGCCTGCCTATGTTTCATAACTGTATTATTTTCCACACTCATTTTGGTCCTGATCTCAAAAAGGTGCTGATCACCTCTTCTTCCCAAACATCACCTCCCTGGTTCCCCACAGCCACGAGCCGCTCATATATTTCCATGCCTTTAGAAGTTCGAATAAGGACAACGAAAAGTAAAACAGTGCTGGATGCCCATCAGGTCTTCAAAAATACAGGGCAGCACAGATGTAGTGCTTTCTGCTACTGTGCAAGTGTTTCAGGATTCCTGTTCCCCACCCGCCCCCTCCTGATGCTTCCTTACAAATCAGGCTCTGCCCCTCTCCCAGCTCCTCCTGTGATAAAAGTCTAGCTGCAGCTGCAGGGAAAGGCGAGGCATTTCGCTTGCATGCTGCCTCTGCGTTTCAAGCTTATTTGTATGAGACACTGCCACCCAGCAGAATTTGCATACGTACCAAAATGAAGCAGGAAAGCCATTTGTCTCTCCTCTTGGAAAAGGTTAATGGCATGGCTACTTTGCAAATGTTTACTATGAAGTGTTTCCTAAGCCTCTGAGCTATAGAATTTGTACATAAAAGGAGGTTCACCCTCTTCCCCTTGTCCCACAATCCTATTTGCTTCAGATTAACACGAGTGACCTCCACTTCACTTGAGCTTCATTCATCTCCCACGGAGCAGGGCCTGGTGTTACTGAATTATTTCCCTGCCATCATGAAATGCTATTCAGCTGCATCGGAGGGGACAAGGCTGCAGACGCAGGTGTTAGCTTTCTATTATATTAACCATTCAACATCCAGACAAGATTCCTATTTAAACCTTACTCAAATTGGGAGCATTGCAGAAAACCACAGCATAAGTACAAGATACCTGGACGTGACACACCAGAACCCCATGCGCAAACATGTGATAAGGAGAACGGGGGAACTCCACGCTGGCGATTACATGCAGTCACACACATCAGGGGACAACGCAGCCCAGCCACAAAGCACTGCACCCCAGTTCCTCCTGCAACACCCTCCCTCTCTGTCCCCAGCCGCGTTAGTCACCCATGTGCCCCGCAGTCACTGTCTTAAGAGCGCATCAGAGGCTCTGGGATGGGCGCTCTTTGAAACAGGTTAATTTAAGTTGACATACGAATTGTCACCTCCAAATTAAGCGAGGCTGAAGAAAAACCTTCAGGGCCTTCCTGTCTCTTCTCTCTCCCTGTTCCCTCCTCTCCATCAGCTTTAAAAAGAGGGCTTACATGTCACTCACCTCTCTGCCCATGCCTGGCAAGCAGCTCCTCCCTGAACGGTGTCTCCAGCTGCAGACCGTGAGGGCAGGGAGGATATGCCCTCGTTTCCCCAGTCCTCCCAGGGTAACAGCCCAGACTGAAGTCCTTCCACAAGTCAGATCTCCTGTGTCAGACACAAACCCAGACTATTCTGGCACGTAAACACGGATCTGTGCTGAAAGAATGGCCACTGGGCAATTAACAGAACGCGCATTAAATCTGTCTCACTCCTTTGTTCTCCAGGCAGGCTGGAAGATTGACTGAACCCTTTTACTTGGAAAACAAATATTGGGCCTGATCTTCAGCCGGCAGAAAGCCACACAGGGCCATCAATTTCTCTATTACACTGACTGAAATTTTGACCTTTGGCTTCCAGCTGCATCAAAGCACTTACTTGCTACCTGCATCTCCCTTACCTTCAAATGGCACAATAATTTCACCCACTATTTTTGCAGACCAGAGCCAGATTTTCCCAGAGCTCGCTTCCCCTCACTCCCCCCAGCAATGTTGTTCTCGTTCTCCTGCCTGCTTGATGCCCCTAGCAGGCCGGCCCTCCTGCCTCCTACCCTGTTCTCTCGTGCACTCGTGGGCCGTGCCAAACAGCGGGAAGCAAGCAGCCAGCTGCTTTCTGGAAGGGCCCCAACAGCGCAGCGCAAGCCCCCGCTGCCCAAGGCTCCCGGCGGCCACGCCGCGCAGCACCCAGGCCGTCCCAACACCTCTTCCATCCTTTAGCTCCCCAGGGAATCACAGCCCAGTCCTTACCCTGCACAGAGAAGGGTTTGCTTCTGCAGTCAGTGAACGGTGGTTGGGGTTTTGGTTTAAAAACAACACTAAAACCACGTGTGTGACTCTTGTGCTGAGCAGAGCTGTTTTAAACAGCCCAGAAGGTGAGGGAACCAAGCAGAACACAGTGGGTGTTGTGCGGGCCCCTCTTCAACCCGCACACTGACCTCCTAAAAAGCCAGAGGCTGTCAGGACAACCTGGATAAGGGAGATTCCTCTGTGAGGAGACCGGAGTAGCTGGCTTTTTTTTTTTTTTTTTTTTAAAAAAAAGCTCAACCAGAGACTGAGAGGGGTCATCACTGCAATCCAGAAATACCTCAAAGGCAAACACTAAGGGAGACAACAGCCAGTCAAGATCAGTGACTAGGAATAAACACAGAAGAATAAAAAAGCCTTAAGTAAATTTGGACTGGAAATTTTAATGTTGCTGTTACTGGAAGGATGATGCAGAAACTACTTTCCGATGGAAATAATGGGAGAAAGAAACCATTAACCATCCCAGGGAGTTCATAAAGATGACTCTAGGACACAGCACCTGCAGTCAGAGGGTCTGAATCACGCACCCTCGAGCTTCCTTCTACACTGGGTACTAGGCTCAAACCCAAAGGGGGGGGAAGGAAAGTGTCAGCATTCACCATTGCTGTCAAAAACGTCTCAATAAAACTAGGCCACAAACACAGCAGGCTCTGCAAGGAGGAATGCCCAGAGGAGAAAAATGGCAGCTCAGGGAACTCAGGCTCCCTGATCGGTTGTGCCTCGCCACCACAGGCACAGACACTTGCCCCACGCTCGCTCTCCTGGATGAATTGCCATTTGGGATTTTTCTGTAGCATGCCTACAGTAAGGCTCAGGAAACCACCTGTAAAATCTACTGTAATGACTGCACCTAAAGAACTCTCTCACAGTGAAACAAACGGTTAAGGGGAAAAGAGCTTAAGTTTTCTGGACTCCTATACAGTCTCTTTAAATAGAATTTGCAGGAATTGGAGAGCAAGAGGAAAGCTTCCATCTCTAGTTATAACTTTTCAAAGAAAGCATGCTTGTTTTTTCCCCCCAACAAGCACTCTCCATCAACGTTTACAATTTACTGCCCAAGAGATTGGGAATGCAGAAAGCAGGCAAACATACCAAAGAAAGCAGAGTGTCTACTTCTTAAAATCCTAGTTAACATTTTACAACATACAGCACAGGGAAAGAAATAAAGTCAGCTGGCTTGAAATATGCAAAGCTGTTTTTAAGAGTTTGCATCCTAAGTTGGTAGAGTTCTAGCACAGCTTGTAAATTAAAAAAACAAAAAAACCACCACAGTACCCTCACTCATTGTAGACCTTAACTAAGGATTCAGTGTTCTAGGCTTGACGTGGCAGGATTATACGCTGCACTATGTGCTGCTTTCTGCAGATGTTCTCACTAAGGAAACGGTGATCCTCCTGCTCCTCCGAAAGCCTGGCAGTACCATTGAATTACAATTTATCATGACCAAAACATTAAGGAGCTCATTCCTGTCTCCTTGCATGTATGGAGTTTGTGACGATATTTTTAACATGGCCCATGAGGAAAGAACATAAAAGGAAAATGAAAGGAGCGAGGGAAATTGAGAAAATGGGTAAATAATACAGGGGGAGAGAGCCAGCAGAAGGCAATCTAGTACAGGAAACAAATATCTCCCTTCCCGTATGCCTCCACTGCCACTACCTCCAAACTTTCTCCATGTCTCTTCAATATAATCTTCCTGTTTTACAAACACTTCAAAAAATAACTAGAAGCCTTTCTGTCAAACACATAGTGAAAGAAATACCAACAGGATTAGGATTGTGTTCCCTTCACGTGGCACTTTTGCCTTGCTCATCTCCTTGTCTTTCCTTTCACTCTGCCTCTGCCTCTGCCTGGGGCAGCTTCGGAAGGCTCCAGATCTTCTGTTCTGCTCTTTGTTGTGTGTGTCAATAAGACACCAAGGTTTATTATATTTATTATTATAATAAGGACCAAGGTCCTACAGTTACATTTTACAGTCATACAGAGTGCTTTTCCCAACAGCACTATCCAGCCTAAATTCCCAACAGCAGGGAAGCACAGTCTGTGGCTTTTGAGGATGTTCTGCATTTTGTTTTTTTTGAGGCCATCTTCACTGCTAGATTAAAACTGTGCTGGCTGAGTCTATCTACAAAAACACAGCTATCAGCCCTCCACAGGCTTGCACAAGGTCAGGGCAGCCAGGCAGGGGCTGTAAGAAGAGGAAAAGCCAAAATTCAAGAAAGACTGTGTTAGCTTTTAAATTACAGTGGCTTGGGTACTTCAGCACTTATTTAAGGTTAGGCACGTGAGTGCTCCCACTCAAGTCACAGGAGCTATTTGTGGGCTCGGAAGTTAGACACGCATGAAGCACCCTCCTGACTCGTGACTTCAGACGACAGCGTCTCTGAAGCAGAGTCTGCTGCTCAATACTGCCTTGTCCAGCCCTTTACATGATGATCCCATCTGCTCTGGGATCTAAGAGCTGCTGTATAACAAAGTAATTATTTAATTTAAATGACATCAATTGAGATCAGATTAGCCTTAACTTTGACTTTTTCGTGAACAACTAGAAAACATCAATGGGTGATATTGCCTCCTCTGATGTCCATAGAAAATTTGCCACTGATTTCATGAAAACTAGGATTTCGTTCCAACATTTAATGCTTAATCTCACTAAGAAAACGTGGGACTGTCCTAGATTTCCTTACAGTTGCTAAGTAGAAGAGGGTTATCATATCAGTTCTACAGACAAAAGCAGACCTGTAAACAGTGCTGCTTGCAGGGGTAATGATAACTAGGGGAAAAGAAGCAAAGGATGAGTGTTTTTCCACAAGACTGGACGTTCCTAGCAAATGCTAAAAAATGGCAGCAGTGTTCATGGACAGATACAACCCATTGCTCATAGGCAGCTTTCTCTTAATTGCAGCTTCCTACCTCTTCAGCTTTTATTTCTACAAAGGCTTTCTATATTTTTTATTTAGCCTGTATTAGCCAAGATTGCTGCCTGGCAGGCTTTGCTCCAGCCCTCTGCAATCGAAGCTGAGCAGCCAGCCACAGTGCAGCAGAGAGCTTCAAACACCAGCCCTGCGACCTGGGAAAGTTCCTTGCCGTCTGCTGAGACCTGGTGCTCCAGAGATCCCAGAAAATCCTTCTCCATCGCAGGGCGGGCGAGCAAGCACTAAGTCCTAGAAACAGACAAATATTTGGTGACCCTTTTGGCACAAACACTCCTCCTTCTGTTGGGGGAAATGAAAAAAATTCATCCGTATTCACACACATCGAGTGGTTTGTACAGCTATTCCAACTGCTGTATCTCACATACACAGGATCAGACCACAGGCAAGGGAGAAGGTGGGTCGTTAAGCCCCAGAAATTCAGTCAACCTGTCTAGATATGAGTCTCACGAGAACATTCAATGTGGATAGTTTCCTCAACCCTCCTGCAGCTGTTTATGATCGATTAATCCAAACATATAGAAATAGTAATAACTTGATTGATCTAAGTATGCAGGCGGTCATCTTTACAGCATCATTATGTGCATTATAAAGCTTTAAAACTCACAACACTGTAATTATAATCAAGGTCTCATCCGGCATTACCTAGCACCGGGAAGAGTGTAGTGGGGGATAGTTTGGTTTAATTCCTAATCTAATTAAAATTCTACTTTGTTCCAGCAGCCAAAGCCATCTTCCCTTTTAAAAGCATACCAGTGCCTACTTGCAATTGGGTATAAAGTCATTACATTTAAGTGCACCTGCCACATAGAAGAAACTCCTGCACCTTGGATGGCCTCATGAAAAACTTGAATTACATATCTCTAATATAGAAATTGCCAATTCTGACTCCTTACAGCCTGGTACTAATGTAAAGTAAAAAATGACAAAGGTGGAAAGATCACAGCTTTGCAGGGCAAAGGCACAGCTGTATTTCGTACCTCACAGAACTCATCCTGTGCAGCACAGGTCTGAAAGTAAATTTTAGGAGTGGGGTGAGGAGAGGATGCTTAAATCCCTTCACACTTGCCTAGCTCAGTTACAAAGTTATTAGCCTCACTGTGAGAGTTACAAGGCAAAATACCACATCCTGAATAATTCAGGAAGTCAGACTGAACGACTCCTGCAAAGCCTTCTCGCTTTAAATCCTAGTCTCCCCCTTCCCCACACGGATCTCCTGTGACTCGACTAAACATAAAGCAGCAGGCAATAAAAGAACCAGCCATTACTACAGACAGCTGCACAAAGCCCCGCGCTCCCTCCCTTCGCCCCCATCTGCCCATCAGAGATGACTCTGCATCCATCCTTCTCTTCTTTCTGCTGACTTGTGAATGAGAAAGGGAAATCAAAGGTTATTGATCTGATCTCCAAACTCCAAAGTGTAGAGCATCCCCAGGCTCCAAGAGAGGAAATCCCTGGTAGGGCTGTGCTAACAGCGTTCCTCTATTTGGCAATACTTTGTGCAGCTGAGAAAATTTTCAAGGTGCCCAGGATCACAGTGACAGGGTGAAACCAGAAAGTCTGACTGGGGTTTATAAATCCCAGTTTAACACATGCACACCATGATTTATGAACATGGTACATTAATGGCTGGGCTCAGCATCACTAAATCAGTCCCTCCTGTTACAAGTATGAAGTAAAGATGGATAAATCAGAGCATTTCGTTTAGGGTGATTTTCATTGCAGATAAATCAATGGGGTGATTTGTTAACACGCTGCAGGATCTTCTAATCTCCTTCTGGTTTGCCATCAATCAAAAAACTTTTTGAAATGACATCATTAAATCCCAGACTTGAGCTGCAAGGCCGCAATGCAAAGCCCGGGGCAAAACTGAGCAGGCTCACGGTGCAGACAGGTGGCTTGGTTGGGCTGGGCGACGAGGCCGCTGGGTTCAAGTCCTTGCGGCGTCAGGGACTCCTGATGCAATTTGGAGCCCAGACTTTACACAAATCTGCTCTCCTACCTTGTTCTACACTTCCTCAGTTCTGTGGTCCCGTGCATGAAAGGGAGATCAGAACTTGTCCCCCTGAGGAAAAACATGTTCAGAAGAGCACATCATGTTAAACACTAAGACAGGTACGCTGGCAAGGCAGTCAGGGATCCTGGGCCCCCGGAGAGGGTCATGAGAAGCAGCTGGGGTGTCCCTCAAGGTGCCAGAGCAATCACCAGAATGGTTTGGGTTGGAAGGGACCCTTAAGGATCATCTAGTTCCAACCCCCCTGCTGTGGGCAGGGACACCTTCCACTAGGTCAGGTTGCCCAAAGCCCCATCCAGCCTGGCATACCATGGGGACAGATGTATGATGGGGTGATGTGGAAGAACCTGGACTCAGGGGCATTCCCATAAGGAGCTACAGCTGGGCTGTGCAAAGATATGAGCATCATTTTCACCATGAGAAAGGTAACTTGCAGAAAAACACACTGCCTGTCCCCAGGACACAGCACTCCATCAGAAAACTATGACCACCTTGCTTTATTGCCTTCATAACATCAGCCATAGAGACTATCCAGAAGAGATGGCAGGAGAAGAGCTGCTAGTAAGGGAACCAAAGACCCATTCACCCCCTGATGTAGTGGTATGATCCTGGGGGACTGTGCAGCAGTGTGGCTGCACAGAGCCAGCACGCAGGTACACACCGCAGCTACTTCTCCAGCACTTTTGCTGGACCACTTCCATAGCTCCAGAACAGGCCCCCACTGGCAGCGAGGCCCCAAGGACAACTTTCCTGCTGCAACTCAGGATGGAGGAGTTCTGGTCCTGGCTCCATTCTGGTCCGTCAGCTCCCCATGTCGTTCACAGCAACAGTTTTGTCAACTGTGAAGGGGAAATGAGGAAAGTGGTCTCATTTATAAGCACTTTGAGATGTGCTGATGACAAGCGCTCTAAGAGTGACTTGTTCTTCAGGCAGAACTTCCGATCTCAGTGGTTGCTCACAGTCTTTCAGCATATCCAGATAGATTAAGATGCAGAACTAAAGGGCTTATGCTGCGTCTCTGTATTACATCTCACAGACTTTATAAAGATCTCATTTCCTCCTCCCAGAAACAAAGGAAACAAGGAAAGTGCAAAAATGTACAGATTACAGGAACTGGAGTACAAAGCTGATAACTTCTCCGTCACAAAAGCATTCCATGTTAGCCAGCATCCAAAATACAGGAGCTAGGTGCATCTCTGTTTCCAGGTACCAAAAACTCTTTCTCAACTGTTAAGCCTCGGTGGCTGTTTTTCACATGCAAAACTACCACCCTGTTTGACTACCCTTCTGCTTCAGCTTTCATGTTGTAGCGTAGCGCTGAGGAGGCAATACTAGAGCAATCTGCAGCTCAGCAGACACGAAGTTGATTAGCACTCACTGTACATGAACCACTGTCTGACCTTTGCATCCATTTAATTCAGCAGCAACACTCATTTGAATTGATCTAAAGGAGCTACTTTCTGAAATGCTGTTACACTGATGCAAGTAGATTAATACAGCTTCTATACAAAGAAATGCAGCCAGTGCTACTCAGGAAGCCACTCTTGAAGGTATCTCATCTGTACTGGATGGACAAGTAGCACCAGAAAGTTAGGACTGACCCAAAAAGATGTGCTTTTTCGTTTTGTCCCCTGCTGGTACCTGAAGCAGAGGAGAGGTCTGTGCTAGCCGCAGTGTCAGAGGGAACCGCTCCAAAGGGAAAGCCCTGGCCACCACAGAACGGGCATAGCCGCACCCTGCAAGCCGAGCAGGACGCTTCCCTCCCTGCTGGGTAAGCCCGCAGGTTGTGTGGCACCGGGCAGTGATGAGGGGACAACAACCCCTCTGCTGCCCCCACAAACGCACCCGATCCCTTCCTTGCCCTGCCCGGAGCAAGGGGACAACACGACTTCCACCCAGTGCTCTGACTGCTAAACGTATTTATAAACACACCGACACACACAAATGCGCGTTTATACATCTCCACGCACGTATGCTCTGCTCATACACTTACGTGTGTATGGTCACTCATACACACACGCGTGCAGGACAACTGTATGAACCGCCAGAGCTCAGGACGCAGGGACAAGAGCTTTAGCCTGAGACTCTCCAAGGCCAGAGTAGCTGGTGGTTCCTCCCCTCGCTGGTCCAGCCGTGCCAGCGCAGACAGCGTTACCCTGACAATTCGGTGCTTCTAACAGCACAGCTCGCGTTGATGAGGTGTCTGCGTACAGACGAAGCACGAAGTCTTGCTCGACTTGCTTTCCTCCCCACCAGGAGCAGCAAGAGGGCATGCTGCCGTTGCGTCAGCGGTCCAGGTCCCTACCTAGCCTAATGTTATCCTTAACACACCCTACGGGTGTATTTAAGTAAAAGAAATCAAAGAACAAAAGCCTCAGCAGTTTGAAAACACTCCCCTTCACTCCCATAATTATTCCAACAATTTGGCATCTCAGCTGTATTTTGCCACTTTCAGAATGATTTCATGGTCCAGAGACGTCTGCTGAGGGTAGAGCAGAACTAGAGTGCCAAGTTTTTAAATATTAATTGATCAGATAGCTTGTGCTTTTAAGTACTGCAGAATTATTATCAGCACATAAGAAAGCATAATGCTTCCGAGTTCTGGCGAGACGCACACCCTGCATTAACTGCACGAGCCACCAGCCCAGCCCCAGCGTGCTTTGGCTTCTGGACACAGGGCGTACCCAAAACCATACCAGGTGCTAGCACAAAGTTTATCACCTTACCCGTGCAGTCTCTCCCACACTGGTGACTTGAAATCTACCCTTAATATTTACATACACACACTTCACGCACCAGACTAGACACTGCTGAAGCAAGGCTGTGGGTATGCATAATACACCTTTTTTCCTATGATATTGTTATGAAGTAGGAGGTGAGATTATTCACGTATTAGGCCTTCAGTCTCCGGGGAACTGTGGTTTCTATATTTATACTTCCAGAGCTGTCACAGAAAATACTGCAAGAGATTTTGATCTTGAAAACTGATGCAAAAATTAAAAAAACAAACAAAAAACACCACCACACTACAACCAAACATCTGTGGTGTTTCCACCTCACCCCCAAGCTGAGGAAAACTAACAGAGGCCCTCAGATTTTTGCCCTCCTTTTTCTTAAAGCAAAAAGCCAGAGTAAAGCAGCAGGAGGCCATCACACGAACGGCAATCCTAAAATTGATCAGGCTATCACACAACTGTCATCAAGAAGTGGAAAACAGATTCATGAGCGTTCATTATTGACTGGTCAAGTAGCCTGGCAACAGCTCTCTTCAAATGCTGACAGCAGCAGGACTGCCACCGCTTCCAAACAGGACAAGACCTTTCTTATGCTACCAGTCAGCACAGCTCCGGGATTTTGCTCTACACCATGTGGGGAAGATAAAACAGGTCTTAGATACAGTGCCAGCTGCTAAGCATAAATATTCCAAGAATTGAACTCTATATCATACTCTTATCAAAAACTGAATTTCTCTATTAAGAAAAACGTGAAAATCCAGATTGAAAGATGCACAACTAAACTTCAACTATTTTTTGCTGGTTGCCATTTCAGAGAAGGCTGCCCTTCACCAAATGGAAATACTAATAGTGAAGTTTTGAAGATGAGCAACAAAGCGGTGAGAACATGAAAGGGCTCACATGGCTAGTTCAAGTCAGACGATGGGAGCAACGTGGCTTCCAGCTGGCTGCCACTGGCTCCCAGGCTGGCAGAGCTGGTGCCTGCTGTTGGGCAGGCTGGCTGGAAGCAGCTTCAGGAGAGGTGCAGGTAGAAAGCGGGGAAAGGATGGTGAGCAGCTTGCGTCTGATGGGAGGAAGAAGATAAAGGGCACTGGAGAGATCTTCAGAGAAGAGGAAATGCAGCCATCAGTCTGGAGGAGGGACCTTTGGCAGTAACAAGAGAAGTGAGGTAAAATGAGATTTGACAGCTTGCTCAGAGAAGGATGATGCACGGAGCTCAGACAGAAGGTGGAGAGGACCTGGATGGAAGAAGCTTTTTTATACCTACGTTTAAAAAAAAAAAAAAAGAAGAAGAAAAAGCAGCAGAAGCCTCTCCATATGCTCTGGATGCACGAGACAAAACCATCAAACTAAGCAAAACGTGTCTGAAGATAACCCAAGCAATGATCATAATTTAGTCTAAGCCAGTATCAAAGATTCAGGTAACTCCAAAGCTCCATGCTCACTGAGACAAAACACTATTAGCAAAGAAAATTAAAGCCATTTGCTCTGAGGTCAGCGGGGTCAGAACATGTGAAGAAATTGAGTTCTGCTACCTCATTGTAATCTCTTATATTTTCATAAACAAATCACCATGCCACAAACCACTGTTTTTTTGTAAGGGGGCAAGCACCCTCTCTAGCGCCCTTTTATCAGGTCAGTCCTCCCCCTCGCCGGCTTCCTTACCAGCAGCACGTTTTTCTAAACTGAGTGAAAGTAGGGGTAAAAATATCTCTACAAAAACAACAAGATAATCCCAACTCTTGCAATTGTTTGCACTGCTACCGTCCCCCTGACAATCTGTCACAATGAATCACTCTCCAAAGGGAAGCTGCTCTGGGATGCTGATGGATTGCAGTATTGTGAAGTCCCGTTTGGGACCAATTTGAAAATAACATTTCACCACAGATTCAAGAAATGCCCCAGGATGACCTTTAGCCCAAATTATCACTTGAGGTCCCAATGGGTTTTACACACTCGAGTAACCACTTTTCCTCTCACGACCCTTCTGCTTCCAGCTTCATATTTCCACAGAGAAATTAATAAACTCAATCCCCATGGGCCATTTTATTTATTAATGGGCGAAACTCTCGCTGTTCCTTCACTGCCTTTCCCATAGCTATTAGATAATGTTCAGATGCCCTTCTGCTTGTGTTATCAACATACACCTAAATTTCATTTCATTTGATTACGAGTGAAAACCACAGGAAGCCAATATGACAAACTCCACCAGATAATCTTCCACTTATCTGCCACAATTTCATCCACAAGGTCTTTTTCACATTTTACTTCAAGATTCCTGACTGCCTCCCAGTCTGATTTGTTGCTCTTATGAGAAAAGACAAAAGCCGTAATTTGTCTTTTTAGTCATGTCAAAGATTTTTGGATGTAGGCAGAGATACACGAAGTTTTGAGATCCAATAGTTCTTAAGTGGTTGAACATTTGCTCTTTACAGTGTTGAATTAGAAAAAGTAAAGAGTTAATTCTCACCATCAGGAAGGACATTAGCCTTGCTGAGTGCTTTTAACAGAGAGATGCATGCAAAAGAAAATCACTGTGCAGTGCACAAAATATAAATAACTAAAATGAAGCTATATAACTATATTGCATTTTAATGGGATTTTATAATTATACTGCATTTTAATGGGCCTTGGACAATAAACTCCCTTTAGCTCTTTGCAAATCCGTGCTGTAGGCAATAACCTTGTGCCAACGTCCAGCCCAAACCAATGTGTAAAACAAACTCCGCCGTGACTGGTGTCTCCACTGAAGTACAGTCGCCTCCCAAATGAAAACCAGCCGCCGCTCACCTGTCACGGCGGCTAGAGCAGAGCCAGAGTGCTCTGTGGAGCCATAAGCCAGCAGGGGATTCCACCACACCAGATGTAATGCCAAGAGCCCAGCATAAATAGCCCTATCCCATCTTTTTTCTTCTGCTACACAGTGCAGCAAGGCTGACTGCGAGGGAAGAGCATCATTTCATCAACCACTAACACCGCGTCTTAAACCAACACGGAGGGGGAAGGTTACCTTGGGAATCTCCCCACCAAACACCGACCTATGCCAACCTGTTCTTTTTTTCAAGAGCTGGCAAGGCAGGACAAGTTCACAGACAAACTTATGGGTCAGGAAACCTCAACTCTCCCTGGGAACTACATTTCTAAATAAAACTCATCCTTTTAGTGCAGTGCTATTTATAAGGGCTGCTAGTTCATACTGCTCATTCCCCATTTAGTTTAGCCTTTCTCTAATATTCATTATCTCACTCTTGACTTCTTGCTGTCTGCAGATCCGTTGTCACCTCTCATTTAGGAGTGACTCACTCTTAAAAGGATTTAGTCAGCTGTGAACAGCCAAACTAAGTACTGTGCATGGCATACCCAGGGAAACAGAAACTCTAGAAATGTCTGGACAGATCTATTCAGATAAGCCACGCCGCAGACAGAGCACGCAGGCAGTCCAAATAACCCACCTTGACTCTTTGGGAATTTTACTCCCAGACTTTAGGGTCAAACTGCTGCTGCTGCCATGTAGCAGTTAGATGGGGTAAAGGTGCGGGAGCCTGCTCCTCCACCCCACTGCTGCCCAGCATGCCCCTCCAGAGCAGCAGATATTTATCCGCCTTTCCTCTAAACACAGGGAAAAAAGTAGGACATTTTACCATCTGTCAAGCAGTAGTGTCCAAGAGCAGAAATGTGATGCACCATCCTATTCTTCCACATGCCATTTTATGGCCTGCAGAACCTCCCCTGAGGAGCTCACTATCTTTTGCCCCTTACTGGAGCTGTTGGGGCTTGTTCCTGGCTGGGAAGGGCTGCCTTCTAGTGGGACTCATCTGAAAACAAGGCTCCGTTAGGTCTCGTGTCCTCACTTTGTGGCCTCCTTCTCCCCTGGTGAACTGGTCGGTGAGTGGCTCACAGGTCCACCCTGGAAGCTGCTCGTGGCACATAAGGTCACGGAGAAGCGAGAGGCTGCTGTTGGGGGTTTGCGGGAAGAGCGTGCTGTGCAGCCCTCGCACCTGTGGGAAATGAGAAGCCAGCCTCAGCGTCCAGCATGGCTGGATGGGCTCTCTGCTCACTCACTTGAGAAAGGAAGAGGAAGCCCTATAATAAATGAGAACTTACTTTAAGGTTTAAGAGCATGGCTGAGGATCACAGGGGTGTCTAAAACAATGCACTAGCAAAATTCATCCAGCTTCCTCTTCAAATGAGTCTAATGATCTGGGAAAACCCTGCCAGGCCGAATACACTGTAAGTTAGTGAGGCGCATATTTAGTCCCCTGACAAGGCTGACTACAAGATGCCATCACATGCCGTACAACCCAGGAGGATGACAAGTCACCACAACACTTCATCTCACTGTGGCATGAGAAGTGCCTCTGCTTCATCTGCTCCCACTTTGTTTTTTGTTGTTTTTTTTCCCTCAGCAGGACAAAATGACTCCACCTCTTTCTTCATCACCCCCATACCCTGAGCCTGCCTGGCCTGGCCGTGCACCCAAGCCAGCTCTGCAGCTGTGGAACAGTTTTCTGCAGCCCCATCCACCACAAGGTCAGATCTCCTGGACTGCCCTGCCCGTCCCACGGACTGGACAATCAAGTCTGCCTTTCAAATTTCAATCTGAAAGACAGAGCCACCCCACAACAAACAAACAAACAAAAAAACCACACACACAACCAGAGAGGGATAAAGGATGTGAAGGAACAAAGATTCATCTTATTCTTCTACCTCTCTAACCAGAAAAGGACAAAAGTAAGAACTGGTTTTGATCAAGGCCCTGTTCTAGCTGCAAGCTGTACACTTGAGGTATTGCAAAGGCAGGCAGATAAATGGTTCTCATTTTGGCATATCCTGCTTACAGATGCACCATGCAGTAAATCATCCCAAACCAAAGCAGACATCAGCATAACTGGTATCGCAAGAGCAGTGCTGAATCCAGGCCCTGGTTTCAGCACCGACGCCAGAACACAACACCACACACAGATGTTCACACCAGTGCAGCCACTTGGGCTGTGCTGCTGCTTCTTTCGCCTTCCCCTTGCTTGCATCTCCTGACACACGATATTCCTGGGAGGGGAAGAAAAAAAGGCGTGCGGAAACTAAAAACTAGAATGTTAGCTGAAACCAGATCGTAAGAGTATTGGAAAGTAAGTGTTGCATCTGCAAAGACGAGCACTTCCCTGCAGAACTGGTTCCAGAAGCTATTTTCATCCAATTAACGAAGCAAAACAAACAGTTGCTAGGCCTGAGCAATTTGCTCAGCCAATCTCTTTGGATGTTGTTTCCACAGTTTTCATTATAGGAAGCCGGCATCATGAGTTCCCTTCCCTGAAGTCAGTAGGATCAAACAAGATACAGCCTCTCAAGGATCAAAACCGCATGTGATGGCAACCGTTACCACCCAAATTACCCAGCAGCACAACCGGACAGATACAGTCAATCAGATCATGAAACTAAACCCGCTTTAAAAAAAAATAAAGTGGGTTTTGTTGAATGCAATACAGTTCAGATCTAAAATCCTTACGGATTCGTCACAAGGTACAGCTCCACCACATTTCCAAAACAAAGTAAAATTGAAGAAAATCACTTGTCCTACAGAAACAGGAAAAACAAACAAGAAAAGAGAATGGAGAACTCATTTCTGAAATAAGAGTTGCCTAAGAGTTGTTCAGCTTGCTCCAGTCACTACAGCTTAGCATGTGACAGGCAAATCTCGCTAACCCACAGCGTTACAAGGAAATCTTTAGCAGTGGGGTGTAGACAATATCATGAAACAAAGTAAGACCTTGCAGGAGGAGTGCTTTCAGACTGCACAAGGGTGGTGGTTGTCTCACCACAGCATCGAGAAACAAAAATCTGCTGCAAAGTTGAACATTTAGATCATCTCTTTGGCATCAAACAATCCATTTGCATCTTGAACCCTCCTCATATCTCCTCGCACCAGTGAACAAACAGCCCGGACCAGGAGGGACTTTTCTTCTAACAGGAACTCTTCTCCCAACTCTTACGCTCCTCCACTCGGTAATGATTCAGAAAGAGTTTGAGAGATATTCCTTGTGATTACCAATCCAGTCAAATTAGATTCACATTGTTTCTCCCTTAGCTCAACTACGCCTGCAATCCTGGCTTTAGCTCTGGTTAACCACTGTTTGTCAGCCAGGTCCAGGATCCAGATGAAACCCAAACAGCACCTCCCCAGCGGTGTCACCAGCCCGGGTGCCCTGCTTCCCCTCGCGCCGCGGTGCCAGCCGCAGGAGGAGCCAAGGCAAAAGCGCACGGCGAGCAGCTCTACCGGCAGACAAAAGCACCCAAGGTGCTTCTCTTTAGAGCTTGCTGAAGCTCACACCCTGCGCTCATCTTCCAGCTTTTCTCCCTGAAAGCATCCTGAACACAAAACGTAAGAAAAGCATGCAATGGAAACAGGAAGAGTGAAGGGAGTGGAAGCAAAAATGTCTATGGGAAACTTTCAGAGCTTCTTCTCTTTTCTACTCCTAAATGCAAAAATAGGAGTAAGGAGGTTGTTATTCCTCTTTATCGCCCCCCCCCACCCCCCAAGCTTCTTATTTTCTACCTTTTCCAAACCTTTCCAATTTTGACAAAGCTATAGTGACAAATTCCATTGTTGCCATTTTCTCCTTCATTTTGGCCTGGAAATTTTACAGAGAAGTTCCGCCCCCCTGCCCAAGACTGGGAAAAGGAAAACGTAAAAGAAAAATCCTCTATGCTTTATTCATACAACTGCATCAGGAGTTTAAAAGTGATGGGGGGGTGGAGGAGGAAGGAATATTCAAGAAACCCCAAACAAAAGGAAAAAAGAAATCCACAAAAGGAGTGATTTCTTTCTGAAATAAAACCAGAGTTTTAATTCCTCCCTGCCTCTCTATCAAAGACGAAGAAAGTATTTTGTTCCACTTATGCATAATTTCCTACCAAAACCCTTTGGTGGGGCTTGATCAAAAATAACTTTAACTCTGTCCTCTATAAGCACAGCAGCTTGACATGCGGGTACCACGAAGGGTGCCTGGTGTGCTACTGCCACTACGGTCCAGTCTATCACGCACTATCTGTCCAGTGCACTCCTCTCCCGCCAGTGGTTCCAGTTTTCCTGTATCCTGTGAAAACCATGGGGCTAATTAATTGCAAAACATCCTTGTCCTTCTCTGCACATGCAAAACCAATCAGTTAGATCATTCACATCAGATGAAAATATTGCAAATGCATTAATTATCATCCCCCAAGTCCCTGAATCACAGTTACTAACCAGTAAGCTCTGGACTGCTATGCATACATGTTATACCAGACAGTGTAACCAAGTCAGGAGTTTCAGACAATCCAGGGAGCCATTCTGGAAGGCAAAAACCAGCCTGAACTTTTAGATCAAAAAGCCTTGATCTCCCCAGGAAGAGATTTTATTACAGCCATACTCACCTTCCTAAAGGGAGACCACACGTGCCCTAACAGTCTGCCTTTAGTTCGGAAATTGCCTTTCACCAGGACTCTGAAGGCACGTGCTGCTTGTTTTCATCAAAGAAAAATTTAGCAGGCAGGGGAATTTGTGAGCTACAGAATCAGAAAGTAATTTCTACAAATGTAAACACTAAAGCAACAAACGTGCGTTCCCCAGGAGGTGCAGGTCTGGGGACTGCCTCTCAACCAGCAGGGAAGCAGCAGGAGGACAAAACCACCCCTGCTGAAGGAAACCAGGAATGGAAATTCACCTGGCAGAGCGCACAAGGAGGGTAACACCGCACTAAAACAAAACTAGCTCTTTTTGCTTGCGGGGTCCCTTCTCCAGTACGGGGACACGCTGTGATTCATGCTGCACGAGGGCACACATTCGCTGCTCACGACGGCTCCCCAGGTGCAGGTCCTGGCCCCTTCACCCCAGCAGTGTGGGGCCAGGCACAGCCAGCAGCACACGTCCCAGGGGCATCTGAGCATCGGCCCCACGTGAGAAATCTCCCTTCAGCGCCCAGAGAAGGAATGAAATCAAAACCTTTGTCAAGTGAAGCATCCAGTAGAGACAGATGGGAACAGCAAACAAAGAGCAAGGCTTCCAGTGAACATTTGTTTGTAACGCAGCAAGCCCAAAGCAATCCTCACCACTCCCCCTGCTCACACACCTCACTCGCACCCTGTCCCTCTGCCCCTAAAGGGGAGCACGGGGTGAAGACCCCTCTGCTTTTCCTGCCTCTGCTACTGGTCTTCGGGAAGGCAGCGGAGGGGCAAGCAGAAAGAAACGTGCTTTAACCTGCCCCCGCGCCAATTGCCAGCCTCTCCGGGAGCTTCACACCCCACCCCAGGGCTGATCCGAAGCACCGGGTGCCTCAGCCAAAGCCGCTCTGGGGACGGCTTCCATCCCCAAGGAGTCTTGAGCCAAAGGTCTGATCCAAGCGCTTTTGCCACAGGCATATTCAAATCCAGGTGCAAACCACCGCGCCGGTGTGGCCAGCATCGAGGTGCTGGAAGGGCACGGGCTGCCTCGGCAGCTCTCCTGCTGCTGCCAGCAGAGAGCCCACAGCCCAGAGGGTCGGTCTGGGAGCTTCCCTTCCCAGCACTAACCAGAGCGGGTCTGCAGGAGGAAGACATGGCCCTGGACAAAGGGCGATGAAAACCAAGTGGGAAGAAAACAGGAAGATGGGAAGAAGGAAGCCATGATGCATGACGGACGTTTTATAGTCTCCACCCCAGTTTGCTGTCCTCAAATGCCCTAAACGCAGCAGCAAAGCATTTACGGGCCCACTCTAAAACTACCAAGACCAGTGGGAATCATCTCGCTGGGTTTGCTGGGATCAGGCCCACAAGGCAGAGCCTGTGTGGGCTTCCCTGAGGGCGTGGGCACATTTGCTGTCAGATCTCGGAGCAGCTGAGTCTCCTGAACCGCACAGATTTCCCCTCTGGAGGGCTGGCAGCAGAATTCCCCACCAGAAGCCACATTACAAGGTTCTCCCAGGAACAGCAGATCCTAGGCGGATGCCCAGGAGCACAGACCACTCATCCGATAACAAACAAGCGTATATCTGCCCAAGACATCCCAGGCATTTCCCAAAAGTCCCTGTGTGGCTCAGAGCAGTTACCTTTCACAGTAATGTCTTTTTAATTTGTCCAAGGACACTGTGGTGCCACTAAAGTATTTTTTCAGGAAATATGCTATTATACAGCTTGGAAACTTAATTAATTAAACAACACGTAGGATTTCTTTTGAGGGGCTAATGCTGCACAGAGGAAGACTTCACTGCAACTTGCAAGCAGCTTTGGAGTCTCTGGGCAAACAGCCCCTTCCTGCCCCCTTACTCTACCTTTTTTGATCACACAGAAGGATTCACTGCAACAGGAGATCCTCTCGAGTGAGTAGATGCTACAGCCTAAAAGCCTCACAAGTGACTGCCCTCCTCATTGTCTTCAGAGCTGCCAAAGCTGCTAGCACCGGTAAGATTTCACTACTACTTCAAATCCTACTGTGTGGTTCGCCTCCAAGACTCCTCTTGACAGACGGTTCTTACAGCCTAGCCCATTGCTTTGTATGCAGTAAGGTCTTTCAGCTGTTACCCGTGGACATTTTTCAGTTTGAATTTCCCCTTTCCCTCTCAAGGTAAAATAGAGGAGGGAAGGACTGATCATGTTTCCTAATGATATTCTTTAGACTCCCTTCTCTATTGCTAAGCAAGCTTTAAAAGCAGGCAATAATAATATGAAAAATGAGCAAACTTGTTCATTTGTTGCACTTTTCTGAGACACCGAATGCCAATTGCCATTTTCTCCTCATATGGATTTTTCCTAACACCATTCATGCAAACAAAGAGTTAATCTGAGTCACGGTTGAATCCACTCCCAATTACATTGCTGAAATGAGCAAAAAAAAAAAAGGCAAGGCAGTGAATGACTTGTGAGGTGGGGGGCATCAATGCTTTGCTTCCATGCAACAAATGAACTCGCTCATCAGTTTCCTAATTTATCATTGTTCATTTGAAAAATAAGCTTTATTGCAAGCTTAGTACCCTCTGTTACCCTGGAAATGCAGGGTTTGCCTCGCCTCTCCTATGCAGTAAGACAGAAGAGAGAGCAAATCTACCCAAAGTGATCTGACAGCTCTGAGTGCTACCAATAATACTTCAGTATGAGCAGCTTCTTGATTGTATCACCAGAAGAAGTAACTGATAAAGGACACAACACTAAGAGGCAATATCCCCTGTGGCGACTGGGAGCATCAGGTAAATTCCTTCACTGTGCTCTGAAGTGCCTCGGTTATCAGCAGGGCTAGAGGATTGTGTTACCTTGTCAGGAAAAGGCTCAGACCTGCAGGGGCAAAACCCAACAGAATCAGAGTTCCGCTAGTCCAACAGAAGCCTACTCAGTTACATCGCATTAGTCACATGGAGGTTTCCCTCTTGCTTCTGGAGCTGGTGGAGGGCACATCTGTGAAGGATCTCTGCTGGGATCACACAGGCTGCAGCCTCCTCTTCCCCTCGCAGTACAGACATAACCACCAAGACAGCTGTATTTTGTAGCCTCCTCCACAAACCTGATGAGAGACAAGCCCAAGGAAGTTTAAAAGTCCTAAAGGCCACATCTTCAACCTGCAACCATGCCAGAATCCTCCCACAACTTTAAACACTGCTGTGGTTCAGCTTAAAACACGCAATATTGGTTTGACATGAACTCTGTCTGCAGTGAGCCGGAGCAGCCTCCATCCATCCTCTCGTCCAGCGCAGAGACGAGCCCCAGCCTCGCCGCAACCCTCTCATGCAGTGAGCAGTCCTCCAGCTGTCCTCCTCCTCCTCTCCCCCTCTGAGAGGCTGGCAGAGGCAGGAAATCTTTCCCCGTCTTTTCTTAACAAGCCCCTCGTCACAAACCCATGTTCCAAGGGCCAGGGGGAACACTGTAATTAAAGGAGCAAATACACCCTGGTTTTGAATATGCAAGGGACTCTGTGACACAGCCTGGATTTCAAACCAGCTGGCTTATTGTGGGGCAAACAGCTGCTTGATTTGTCAGGCTTCACTGCCTGTTCAGCACAGCACCCTGGTACAAATACACTGAAAGAGAGACTTCCACTACCACACGGGAGAACCTAACTTCCCTTCCCATCAAGCAGGCACAGAAGCCATCCTTTAAACGGGGTCAGTGTTAATTAACCCACTTTAAACCCCTTTATACAGAGAAAAAGAATACTTTTCTCTTTCTACGGACACACAGCTTCATCTGCCAGTTTACCACAATGCTGTACAAAACTGAGCTCTCTTATTTGCAGGGAGAGGGATTTTGTGTACCCTCCACACACAGGAACATCCCCAGTAGACAGAGAAAGGCCTCCCATAACAGGAGAAAGCATAGGTGGAAATATCAGCTTATGTCACTGAAAAACAAAATTAGAATTGTGGAAAGAAAGGAGCTCACTGAGAGCACTCTGTTGGGAAGGTCTGGCTCTGCACTGTTCACAGAGGGACTTCTGGTTTTGGTGTATATATATTTACTGGAAAAATGAGTGGGTAGAATACATCTCATGCACCCACGCTAAGGGCTCTCCTTTCTCTACTGATATCCACACACAATTTCCTACCATCTTCACCCAAAAATCAAGTCATCTTCTCTCCCCATAAAAAGATCTGCAAAGCCCAGACGACCTGCTAGAAAACACATCTCCTTTATAGCATCTTTTCAATATAAAAGGTATCTGACAGTAAAGACTGAGCATATGATTTACGAATTTGTTACCAATAGCTCAAGCACAGATTCACAACCTTCACGCCAGACTTAACCTGCAAAAAAAAAAAAAAAAACCCACCCACACAAACAAAAAGAAACAACCAACCAAATATACCGAGTCCCAAAATTTTATGTCAGGTAATTTCTGCTATTTTATTTGTGTTATAAAATTTTAGGTTATTTTAAAACTACAAAATATTTAAAGCTTTGACTACCTCTATTATTTCTGGTAATTTGCCAGCCTTGACCCTGAACTTTCAAAAAAAGCCTGCCGTCACTGCAAAAAGACCAAAAAGTGCATTTACTAGGAGATTGTTATCCTCAGATTAAAGTCTAGCAAAGATGCAGCACGGCAGTCCTGACCTTGAGGTAGCTAAATGAGGTATACTCCACTGGGAAGCGTACAGCCAGGTTCAGCTAGTGACCTTGGGGTAAAAGCTGGAATATCACTAACCCCTGGCACTTAAAAAAATCAGGAGTCAAGGCCTCAAAATAAATATACACAAAGACCAGTCTTGGGGCTGGGGACAGGGAAAGGTTCCTCCTCTAACATGCAGCTGGCTCAGATTTCCACTCAGTCTTCCATGGATGGGGAACATCCGAAATGATTTCCTTAAGGGATGCTGAGAGTCTACCCTGAGTTCGAGAGCTGAGGCTTTAAAGAAAACCTCAAAACACCAAAACTTATAATAAAATTACACTGCAAGATGAGCTTTGTCTCCATGAGGACTTTCCACTGGTATACTCACCCCCCTTTTTTCAAATGAAGACAAAATCCCCAGCTCACTCAGTTTAAGATATTCCTTAGAGGAAGATCTTTTCTGGCTTCCCTTTGCTATCATCTGCTTTTCTCTATTTCCCTCTCCCTTTAACCTAATTTGTTTTTCATTTGTAAATCTCATCTATGTAGAGTTCCTAACTAGTTCATAATATTTCTTACAGTAATATTTTAACATTATAAGAGACCAACAAGACTGTATGAAGGCCCTGCTGTTATTTTTTTTTGTTACTGCCTCAGAGAAAACAAAGCTGCTAACGTAGCCCACATTTACCATGGCACACTGCAGGTACAGCAGAGCTCTGTGTATGCCATGGTATCTGCATTTCTTCCTTCCCCCCGCCCCCAGCCGCGTATGTCTGACTACTGGACCCCAGGCATGATTTTAATGGGTGATTTTTATAGGTGTGACAGCTGGAATAAAGTACTTAGCATTTGTGAAAATCGGGTCTCATCTCCGAAACCAACCTGGGCATTCAGAAACCATTAGTCAGATCCTAAAAAATAATGAGCTTGCCTTAGAAAACAAGATGCTTTTAGAAATTGTATGCTTTATTTGCCTTATGGTGTTTCTGCCTTTTGTGGCTATGTGTTCAAGTCTTCCTTTTTTCCCTTCACAGTGAGGAGAATTAGAAGCATTCTTCAAATGAAAATGGAGAACCCTTCCCTGAATCACCTGACTCCTGGTGCAGGGATTTTAGGAAAAATGTACAACTTCATCAGATTTGTGTTAATTCATAGAAGCAAATAAGGGTGCATATCCCCACGAGAAGCAGGTTTTGTTGTGCAGGTTTCTTCCAGGTAAAAGAGGACATGCGTTCTCTCCTTGGGGGTGCTGTTGGACAGATTTAATGTTAGCCAGTCTCTCCCAGTTATCACAATGGGGACACCTACATTCAAAAATCAAGGACATTTCTGCTTGGATTTTCAGATTTACACAAAGTGTAATTCAGAGGAAAACTTATGTTGTTGGAATTGTTGTACCCATTTCACACAACCCCAGACACTGCAGGAGACTTCGTCCCCACTGGCTGTATGAGACATCGAGGGTCTACCAACCCCATCAACATCTCTCCACGTTCGGCATAGGATAAGCAAGTAGCCTGAAGTCTAGCTCTTCAGGAGGCCTTCATCCAAACATTTCAAAGCTCTGGGGAAGGCTCAAGGCAAGACTTAACTTTGTATCTTGCTCCTTTTGAGGGTGGGAAATGGGGGAGCAAAACATTACATATACATCTCACATTACACCAGCATGCCTAAACCAACGTAATCCTCCAGCATTCCCACGTACAGCAGGGCAAACTAGCAGCAATACCTTTCCAAGCCCTAAGCTGGTAAAAGCCTAGCAGACATCAGGCAGGCTGATACGTGGCACGTGACAGTGCCCATCCAAGTCCCCCCTTGAATTAAAAAATGCAAATGATTCTATAGAGAGAGGGAAGTTTTTACATGTATCTCTGCGCGTCAGCCTTGCTACATTCTTTGAGTTTCACTGTTGAATTCTTCTCTAGGAGAAGGGGGATGACAAGATGACATGCCTATTAATGAGAATAAGCAAGTAAAAGCTTGGCATGGATAAACGAGCCCATCCTCTCATGATCTCAGGCTGGTAGGAAGGTCACTCTTCCATCTCCTCCCTTACTGATTCAAAAGCAACACCTCCATCTAAGGGGGAAAGCCATGCCCTTGCACTCTTTTGCTGGCAGCACATCAACACCTGTAAGACAGCACTACCCAGCAGCAGCCTGATCAAACGAAAAGATCTGGTGCTGCTAGATCACCCTGGAATGCAAGATATCTGAGACACTCAACAAGTTACCAGCCTGAAAGCTTTCAAGAGCTGTCATGGATTTTTCACAGTTATTCTTCCAAGATATCTACCTCCTCTGCTAAGAAGTTTTCTTAGAAGTAGAGCAGCAACATATCATTGCCATAATGACGCAGTGGACTGCAGGCCAGGAAGCAGGACTTGGTAGCTGTTTATCAACGCTTCTCATCTTTCACTGTAACCAGAATCAGTTTTGGCTGGAGATGGTGCAGCTAAGGACTAATCGCATGCCTACAGAAGTTAACAGGAGTTAACTTTCCTACCAATTCCACCTGTGCTGGATAACTTCAGGACATTCGGCTATCAGTGCAATCAGAGATGGAGTTGTACTGAAGCGCAGAGTGGGATGTATGGACACTGAGAAAGAAAAATGAATGCAGGAGCAAAGACCTTCACAATCTGTCCTGCTCAAGGTAATTTGAGAGTGCTGTATAAAGACAGACCATTTTTGGAAGAGATACGCATACATACTGCCTTTCTTTTCTCCCTGCAAACTCCCCATACTGCTCTAATAAGAGTCCCTGGTAAAACAAACTAAACATACATAGCTTTTCACAGAAGGCATCAATACCCGAAAGTAAATAATCCTTTAAACCCCTGTGCATTGCAGCACTTGCTCGGCCTTAGGCAGGGGAAAAACAAGACAAACTGCAGCTGTGAAATATGAAGTAAGACAGGAATAAGAAAACATTCCTTTCTCCTGAGGAAGCATACGCAGAGCTGCAAGCATTTTGATCTACCAGTTTAAATTAGGCCTTGCACATCAGTTGCCACATATACACAGAGCTGGGAAACAGTTCTTGCTGAGCACGTGCAGTAGGGGCCTGGAAGTGCTGGTGTCCCAGCAACACCTGGAGGTGAACGGAGCCAACGGGAGGAGAACAGCAGCCTTGCTCTTCCCATCTCCTCTGCCGTTGTTGTGTTACTCAGCTTTCTTCCCCTGCCCCGACTCATCTTGCACTAGAACTTTTTCTGCTTAGAAACGTAGCACGACAGTGCACGAAAGGAAGGATGCAAAGCATGCCACAGGATGTTTAAGGCTTCATGTTTTAACCTGCAGGTAGAAAGCGAGTATTCACAGGAATTCTGGGAAAAGAGAATCTGGTGACTGGGAAGCACGTACTGTAGCTCGTTTCCTACCCAACGGTCATCCCAGCATCCCGCTCCCATTAGAAGTGGTCCTGCTCAGCCTTCTCCCAGTTTCACATGATGGGGGTGAGGTACTCCCACTGCTGTTAGCATTAATCGCTTCTGGAGCCCATCCGTCATATCTAACTGTAGGTTAAGTCTGAAAACAGCTGTAAGAACAAGTCCTAACTTCTTAGTGCCCAGCCCCTAGCTAACAATGGGTTTTGATCCCCAGCTGGGTCCCCGCTCCAAGCAGCAGCAAATGTCACCACGCGCAGGGGGAAGGAGAGAAGGTCTGTTCCAAAGCATTTGTGTAACACCAGTATCTCAGCACCTCGAAATACCTATCCGGGAACCAAGTACCTGGCTCGGTTTAGGTCAGGTCAGAGACACAGAGATAATCAGGATGAAAGCTGAGCCACTGACAGCATCCAGCATCTCTGGGAGGCCTTCCTTGTCCTCTGGCCTTCCCAGCTGTCCCTCCCATAGCAGTAACAAGACATCCTGTAGCTGCTGACAAGGGAATGAAATATGCTGTGGCAGTAAGCAAAGCTACCTCAGCTTGAAGGAAACCGTACCAGGCATTCCAACAGCAAATTATTACACCACAGCCAACTGAAGCTGTCACTCTAGAGACTTTTGCACAGAAGAACCAAGACTTATCCACTGCAGTCCTGCTATCTCTGAATATCTTTCGCTTCACAATTTCTTTTTAGCTTCTTTGGACACAGACAAACTTTTTCTTACTGGTGTTTGTGTACACGTGTAAGTGTGGCTTTCTCAGAGATGGAGACTGCCAGGCTGTGATAAAGGCTTGCAAGGTTGTCTAGCAGCCCTGCAGTTGCTCCAGGAGCTTCTGCGTCCTTTGCAGAAATACCATTTCATAACTTTTCATAGCACCTCAATAGGTTTTGACAGATATCCCTATGCCTCACATAAGCACCAGCACTCTAACAGAACTATTTTTCCTATCCAGTCAACAATGAAAAACATAAGGAACACCACTGACATGCACAGTCACCAACTCTGAATTTCTGTCAATACTCCACTCTGGCTCTTCCGACTTCCCTTGCTGGTCAGAACCCAGTTGTTAGTGTCAGTGGTAGGAGCAGCACATGTTATTTCAAGGGAAGAAACAAAACATATTTCAAAGTGTTCAATCAACCCTGTCAGTATAGTATCTGGCAAGAGAAGCACACATGAGGAATACCAGAACTTAGCAGGAATGCTTTACCATTTCACAGCATGTAGTGCTACAATCACCTATGTGTACAGGCATCCAGCAAGGTGCCGGCAGAGCAGACTCTTAGTCAAGCACTGAAAGACTTGCATCCCAGATGACAACAGGCTTTTCTCTAAGTTCTCTCTGCTGTGCACTTATATAAACACCTCTGCAGATGCTCTTCTGTCCCAGCTGTGTGTGAGCTGAAGGCAGTGCCTACAAGGCTTGATGATCCTTGTGGGTCCCTTCCAAGTCAGGACAAGCTACAATTCTGTGATTCTAAGATCTGGTAAGACAACAACAATTTTGCTTAATGGCACTTTTTGAGGTTTCACCAGTTCAGTGCCTTCTACGGTGAGATGAAAACAAACATATTCCGGCCTTTTAATGTAGCAGAACCATTCTGAAGCATCATCCACATTTAAATGGGAGCCTTTCCAATCAGGATGTGCAAACCTAGTGATTATTGTACTGAGCTGAGATGGGACAGGTTCAAGTATTAGTCCCTGATGTGAGATGGAATTGCCATGACAGATGAGGGACCTTGAACCTGTACTACCCAGTTCAGTGTTTGCATTTGTTCTGCATATGCATCTATAGAACCACATTCATAAGCAGGTGCACCTACACATCGAGCAACCTCAGTGCGGCTGCTGACGCTGCCCCAGCTGCGTGGCAACCCCTGCTAACAGGTTCACAATGTATCTCCAGTCAGGAAGTGTCCTCCTTCGCAAGAAGCTGAGCATTCTCAGTCACTGAGAAATTTAAGAGCAATCTGTAAGCTTGTACTGAGATCTGAATATGTAAGACAAGTTCAACACCTCAGTTTAGAAGAGCCAAAGAGAATATTCTGGTCTGCTTCCCCTTCATTATTTTGTAGAAGGCCATATCTTCCCTTTCTTCACCTCCACCTGACACCAGCACTCCACTGAGAGAACTTCTTCAACAGGCACTCTTTTCCACATGCCAAACGCAGGAGTGACATGTAAGTAATCCCAAAAAGTGAGGGAGAGGGATCCAGGGGTGCATATACCTAGAGTCATTTCTAAAACAATCTTTCATATCCCACTGTTCAACTTAGACCTCCAGATACAAATACTTTTTCCTCTATACACATCTCAAGGACTTCCTTCTACTTTTTAAAGCAAAACCAGCTATTTTTTAGGTTTTTTTTTTTTTTTAAGTATAGATTCATCCGGAACTTTAACGAGTGCATACACATTTTTCTCTTTGCTAAAATATACATATAATATTAGATCCACCTCTGCTGAATTTTACTTGATGTTGGCACAAGTGCTGAGACCAGAGAAGAGAAGCCTCTCTCCTCTTCGTCTTCACTGAAGGGAAAGAGGTCCAACTCCATACTTCCAATGCTCCAAGAATAAGCAAAGGACAGTACTGAAGAACACCTGCATTAGCTCTGCTGTACTCTCAAGTATTTGAGACAGGGTTGGGGAAAAAACAACAGTATTGTGCAACAATCCCCTTCCACAGTGTAATTAACTCTCATTTTCCCTGGCCCTGGAGTGTTCGTCTCCTTCACCCATAACTGAAAGAAAAAACAGAAAGCTCTGGGGGCAAGGGAGGGGATAAAAGCAGCTACTGAAAGTTGTTCTCCCCGTTGGCTGTATGTTGCCTATTTAAGTAACTGGAGATGGTTGGTTCATTGTTAATTTTTTTTCATCAGAGGTCACTGTAAATAAATTCTGCACACACATCATGTCAAAATGGAGAGATCAGGAGACTCAGACTCACAAACCCGAAATTACCCAAATTGATCTCACTGGATCACCCAGCAGCCTCAGGCAATCTGTTCCATTCCCATTCCGCCATAAAACACTCTTTCACCGAGACCCCACAAAAAGCTTGCCATCAGCTGAGACCACTGCTGCCACACCATTGCCTTGCCGTGCCCTCACACTCCTAACACCCTCGTGCCCCTTTCGAGCGAGCGGTCCGGGGCTGAGTCCAGCACTGCCTTCGTGCCTTCAGGCCCAGGGACCCTCAGTACAGCACCAGCCATGCCTCACTTTACCCACCTGTGAAATGGAAGCCAGGATGCTGTTTTCTGTTGGAGGATGGGCATCAGCTCAGGAACTGCCCCGCACTGCTGACAAGGATGAAGCAGGACACGTACAGCTTCACACGCTCTGCCTCTTTCGACGCCACAGACCCAAGGCAGCGGGCCAGGTGGATCTAGCTTGCGGGCTACCAGTCAAACCATCCTGACCTGTTTCTCACAGGTACTTATAATGAGCAATCTAAGTACTCAGGTGCTTGAACAGAAGGAATTGCTTTCTAATTAGAGCCATAGACACCAAAAGAACTATACAGCTAACAAGCACAAACAGAATCATCATTAGAGGAGACTTTATTAAGATACAACTGAGACTGCAGGCATTTGTTCTGCCAATAAGCTTAGGTAAAACTGATGCTTTGCATCCGTTAAACCTCAACTGGTTTAATTAGACTAGTTGAGGATATTTGATACCCCATCCCTTTGGCCTTTCTAAAAATAATCACATCACATGTCCTATTTATTAATTTTGATTTATACCAAGACATTCCTCTATTTCTCTAGGGGGCATTTACAAAAGTTAAAACGCAGAGCCAGCCAATAAATCCATCCTGCATGTAACAAAATGACCTTCCTAGGAAGTAAAACCCATCTCCCTGAAAAGCTGGAGAGGCCTTTGTTGGATTTGCTGAAGCTAACTGCAGCTTGAAAGATGGCATCTTTGTCTAAGAGGCTGCAAAAATTGGTAGCTATCATGTTTGAGTGTATTATTAAAAGTGACAATTATCTCTGTATGCTTACAATTGGAACTTCTGATTTCACAGACTATAACAAATGGACTGCTGCTGTTCTGGATGGCCTAGCATTAATAAAGCAAACCAATTTTGAATGCCCAAGGCCAGGACTTCAGGGACAGCAGATGGTGCCCAGGATACCCATTCTCACATTAGCATGAGAATAGCATGGAGTGGGTCACAGATTGCCTTTAAGCAAGCTTTCAGTTGTCCACACAATCTCTGCTTCCTACCAAATGAGACAACAGCATTGTTTTGGTTTCCTAATTTAAGTAATCAGTGCCTCATTACATAAAATGTATTTCACAAGCAAGTCAAGCAATAAAGAAATCCACCTCCTTTGTAACAAGTCCCACTCTGTAAGCACCTTATTTAAACTTTGGATACACAGCAAAAAAGGAAATGAGCAGTACTTCATCCAATGCATGGAAACACTCCTGGACAAATGACTTAGAGTTCTTAAAATTAGACTTTTTTTTTTCTTAAATTGCCTCTAATTTTATGTGCAATCAATTGCAGCTGCAATTGCTTGCAAGCACAAATGGCAGCATTTTGAGTTCCAAGTTAACTATAATTGAGAACCAGAACACACTCCAAATACAAAGCTGGAAGCTGTGCCTCAGATTCTTTAAAAATAGCAGGGATGAAATCCATGTGCTTACCTGGACTCAAAAATAAGACCCTCCTGATCAGGAAAGAGCCAGCGCGTCACCCCAGTTCTAATTTCAGCCTCGGAGTTAGGTAAAAAGCAACAAAAGCAGAGAGAAGTTCAAACCAACAGTTAGGATATCATGTGCAACCTCTCACGAGATAGTTCGCCTTGCTAGTAATCCACTTTAAATAATGTGCTCCACAGAATGTGTGCTTGGTATCTTACTATTAATAATGAACAGAGCCTTGTGTGTTTAGATGTCTTCCTGGCTGAATTAATTCACATTTCTGAATTAATTAATTAATAATTAATTTCTGATTTCTGAAAATATGATTTTGCAGTCCTTTGCAGCTCACACTTCGTGCCCCTTGGACAGGGATGCTACATGAGTTTCATTTCCTGGCTGGTTATTAACCATCAAGAGAATGTTTCAACTCCACTCATCACACACATCAGGCAAATCAAATCTGGAAAAACCTACAAGAAGTCAGTTTATCAAAAAAAAGGAAGTGCATTAATTGAGAGATTGCCTGCTACCTCATAAGCGCTCTGCAAGAAAGGCATAGAAGGGCAGAGCTCACTCCCTCTTTCTCATCCAAGAAATGGGAAGAAAAAAAGGGGAAGGGTGTTATTTCCACTCTCAAGCCCAAGGGATTAAGAAGAGGAGCTGAACCGATCCTCACTGAAATCTTGTGCCCGTGTACCTCTTCCTTACCACTGCACTTTGAAAAACTGCACTCATGGCTTCACTTACTTGGATCACGCTTTCACCCTTGAGATCACCACAATGGGAAATTCTGAAGTGAAGACTGGTATTAAAAATATGCAAGGTTTCAAACAGATGGTTAATCTCATTCCAAGTCAAAAGTGCAGAAAGCCAGGGATCACAGTGCCATGGATTCACTAGAATGGACGCTGGCAGGCTAAACAAGCCCTTAGTTTCCCAGGCTGTTCTCTTTCACAAGCCTGCCCCTGACAAAGAGCTAGCAAAGGCAAGTCACTCCACACCACAGGCACACCCCAGATTCCAGACATGGGTGATGGTGAGGCAGCTGAGAATTACAGATTTACACACAACACAAACTGGCAGCAGGAACAGACGAAAATCCTTTGTTGATGTTGCTGTTCTTGTTTCTCATGTAACACAGTTTTCATTCCCTAAAGCCAATGTACTAATTGCCAACTGAAAATAAGTCATCTCGTCATCTTACTTGAATAAATACCAATAGCTCTTGAGCGTGACTAGAAAATTCAAGAAGCCGTATCTGGGCAGTGAAAACACATAACTATTTCTGTATCTTGCTCAGCATAATTCTTTCTAAATAAACTGCTTGAAAATTATGAGTTCTCTAGAAACATTTTGGAATTGGGGAAAGCTTCTGGATAAATGGGAGGATGCTTTGGATCGCAAGATCACTGGACTCCCTTGAATTATGAGTGTCCTTTCCTGGATAAGGAATTGGGTCACAGGCTGAGGACTTCGTGGTTGACAGATGAAACACAAAAAAACACCAGGGACAGGGACTGAAATCTGGTTCCCTATGTAATCTCAAGCAAAGCTGCATAGAGTTTATTTTTCAGAACTGCTGAGCTTCACGAATTCCTGTTTTCACTCAAATCCCTTCTAGTCAGATACTTACAGGGATGGAAGTTCTAAAACCAATATCAATGAGAGTTTGCAACCCTGCCAGTGGAACGTAGCCTACCGAAATGAACTCAATACTCGGCATTGCTTAACAGAGAGAAAATGTAAATCTAGCAGCATTTCTTGACGCTGTCTTTGGGGAAAGAACTTCCCACCCTTGCAGGTGTCTCCTTGCAAGCAGTTCCAGAAGGCAAGCAGATGCAGAACGGTGGTAACACCTGCTGGAGGGGAAGTGTCAACCTCTCCTGTCAGCGCTAAGACTTCTCCCACTCACTGCAGAGTGAGAATGAGAGGAAGTAAAAAGACGAACACAAACATTCCAGTAACACACTGTATTTAAAGATATTATGCTGCATTTGTGCTGGATATTTATAGCCATGGAGTTGGGATGATGTCCATGAAAGTATTATTTTTAAGTGATCTCTAATATCTAATTTATTCTTCTCAGATTCTGCGAAGTAGCCAAGCTGGGGTGGTCTACAGAAAAAAAAAAAAATACACTGTAGCTAAAGCACTGCAGGCAAGTGTTGAATGTTCTGTAAAAACATAAACAGTTTCTTGCCTGCAAATCTCCTCTCCCTCAGATTTCTCATCTTTCACCTCTCAGTTCCCAAGATACTAGAATGTCCTCAGTTCTGTGGTTACCTAGAGTTTTCTCATGGAAACAAGCACCAAGTACATTACGAAGAAAACAAACAATAGGCAAAAATCCCCTAAAAACAGCCCTTCAGCTTATTCCTCCCTATTCTTCCTGTGCAGGCTCACAGCCAAAGATACTCCAATCACAGCTGAGGATATCAGTGGTAAATATTGTTAGCTGTCAGTAGAGGAAAAATCTTAAACAAGTTTTTACAAAAATTAAAGATAAAAATTAAAGAAGAGCAAAAACAAGTGACCTCTCTATCTCTCCCTTTCATTAATTAATAATACAAACAATAACCTGAAAATAAAAATGGACAGTTTTGTTGACCCTATGGGAAAACCCTAGAATACAGGCATAAGGCTTCTGTCCCATTTGTCACATGGTTGCCATGATTTGTGGGTGGTATGGCAGAAATGAAATCCCACACTGTGACGAAACCTCCAGTCATCTGTCACGGGCATGTGCTCTCCCCGTGCGCTCCATGGACAACCGGCTGGGCAGGGACTTGCCTGAAGTGCCTTTCTGAATATGAAAGAGGAGGACATTCCACTTCGGTCCCTGCAGTTAAGGGCTTCCAGTGAAATGGTAGTTAAAGATCTGCCAGGCCAAAATGTGCTGCACTTACAGAAGTTTTATGTTATTTGCCTCTGGCTGTCTTTGCAAAGAGCGAGGATGACAGTTAGCATCGTTTTTACAAAGATCTCAAAGAAATAAATAAGTTTCTATCTGGAAAAGGCAAAGAGCAGAGAGGTTAATTGAACAATCCAGCCTCTCACAGCAAGGCAATGGGAGAGTCAGGCACAGAATCCAAATCAGCTGATTACAGTCCTGTGATCTCAGCAATAAATGGTATCTTCCAGTATTTACAGTGGTCTCTCTTGGAGAAGTTTTTCTTGCTCAGGTGCAGCCGACGGAGTGACCAAACGGTTCTGCGAGCCCCTGCTACAGGAGTCATACAGATGGGCAGAGAAGGTGGTTTCAGCAACAGCCTTCTCAGGGCTCCTTCCAGAGGTCAGCTATCTTCCTGTCTTGTCTGGTTTTAGGTTCTTGCTGACTTTTAATTTAATCTGAAGGATTTGACTCATTGCTTCTCAGCAATAAACTGTTTTTCTTAAAAGGACTAATCAAAGTTTGATGAGGCCCTTGTGCAATGGAAAGACTGATGAGATATATTAAAGGATAGGTGTGGAGCAAAAGTGAAGATAAGGGCAAAGCTCCCATTGAGTTCAATGGAACCGTGATTGCTGTTTTTATGCATATCTTCTCCCATTGCTCTATCTCATATTCTACTCTATTTGTGTAACTACCTCAGTATCCTGGCAGAGGGAAACAGTAACCTCTCCCATGCTTTGCTTAACTTCTCTTTGTTTGCCAGTACCACCATGAAACATTTTTCTGGCTCACTGCAGCATGTCCTCACATCGGTGCTCCATCGGGCTACAAAACCATAGCTTTCACTACGAAATGGGCAGACTGAAGTAAATAAGACGTATTTTCTGCCTACACCACAGATAACTAAAACCTAGAACTCATCGGCCAGGCAGTCATCCAGACCAAGAACCTAACAAGATTAAAGAAAACAATTAGAAAGGCAAACAAATATAATCCACCAAAGAACCCTGGGGAGTTGTCGCCTAGGACATCTCCTTGCTAACCTTCCTGTACCAGTGCTGCTCAGCGCAATATAACCCGGAGGGACGGCCGCTGTGCCCCAGCCTCAGCTCTGGCAGGACAGCCCAGTGTTGTCCGTGCATTCACATGTGGGATGAAAGTGACGGTTTTGACGGCAAGGAAGAGTGGCAGTCCTGCAGGCAGGCAGGCAGGAGTTACCACGTGTGTGGGAAATGAAAGTTCTCCGCAATACTTAGCTGAGGGTGCAGACCTGAGTCCCTCACTTGAGTACTTCTGTCCTACACAAGACTCTCTTTCTTACTCCTAAAAATCTTCAGCGGTGGAGATGCTGCAGCCTCCCTAGGCAGCCTATTCTAGGATTTAATGTTGCTGCTGCTGGAGAGCTTTCTTAAATTTCTAATGATAAACCTTTGAAAAACATATTAAACTGCATGCTGACCTCTGAAGGCAAAAATGAGCTGTAATGTGGGGAAATGGACCGACCCACAAGTTCCTGCAGTATGGTTTTTATGCTGTCCCTGGGTCACCCAGAACCAGTGATATCAGGCTAGAACAGCAACATGGGTGACCTTCAGACCTACTCTAATATGGCAGTTCTTAGGCTTCCACTAAAATAAAACAGTTCACACCGACTGCCAGACAGCAGGTCAGTTTTTCCAGCTGATCCTCTGTCTTATTATGTAAGATTTACTGTTTGATTATTGCCCTCTGCTAACCTCCGCATAAATTAGCCATTAAGGACTAGAACAGAAATTATTACGGAAAATTCAATCAGTGTTAACTGATTTTTAATACATCATCATGTGTAGGTCAAAGTGCGTTAACCTGCCTGAGCCTATTGGAACAGATTTCATTAACGAGCTCTACACAACCTTATGACATCACAGAAAAGGAGCAGTGGTCCAGAAGATGGGAGGGATGGGGCAAATTGGAGTCTGTACATCTCAATTTCAGCTTTCACAAATGCTGTATTTAGGAGGGGACATTATCCATTATTTCACCCGCAATAGAGGTTTTATCTTCTACATGGTTTCATCTGTGTTCTGCTTTGGCTGACACACCTTCCAAAGCTGTGGTTCATGAGGAGCTAGTGACGTGAGGCCAGAGCAGGTGATCCATACCATTACCTTTCCTGCAGAAACACGTCACTTCTGTAGTGTTTGACGCTCATGGTCACAAGCCAGCCTGCAAGGAATGCTGCCAGCTGACAGTATCCAAGGTTCAAAGCTTGGGAAATCGCTGACACGCTGGTCTGTGACTGCTTGGGGCGCTTTCGGACAGCGCAGTATCAGGGAAGGAAATGTCTTATGCCGTATTACTATTAAGGGAGGGATCCACTTCAAAAGCACATGAATCCCTTACAGGAAAACATGCCAATGAATGGATTTCAAGCACTTGAAAATGCAGGAGGCTCACAGAAAAAAACACAGGTGGAAGGAGACACATTAATTCAGCACTTATTGCAGTTCGGTAACACAGTCCACAGTCTGTCACATAAAGCTGGCTTCGAAGGCAGAGCTTAGGAGACTCTGTGATACCACCAGATAGGTTCATCACAAGGAACATGATGTGCATAGCTGTGCCCATCTTAACTTCACATCAGAGCAAACCACATTCGGATCTTAGTGCACCACGTACGCTCTCGCACTGCTACCACTGGCTCCGAAACCCAGTCTCAGCAAGCTCTAGTCAGAGAAAAAAATTAGAATACACAAAAAACTGTAAGGCTGCCTGCAACCAGCAGCATCTATAAAAAGATCCCTTTCACATCTCTTCTAGCCTCACTCTATCTATATATATACATATACCTGTATCTAACAAGAAGATATTACGAAAACTGGAGCCAGACTCTTGGGAGAGGTGCACAGTGACAGGTAATAGCCAACAGACACAAGCTGAAACATGGGAAATTCTGATCTGATATTGTTTTTTTTCATGAGGATGGTCAAACAGTGAAACGGGATCGAAGAGGCTATGAGATCTCCATTTTTGGAAATATTCTTAATTTAACTGAACAAAGTCCTGAGTAACCTGCTATAAATTGGCCCTGCCTGGAGCAGAAGGTTGGACTAATGACCTCCAGAGATCCCCTCCATCCTAAATTATCCTATGATTTTTCCTGGGTATATTTGGGGCCACACCATAGGACCTTAGTAAACATTAACACCTGTTCATAATACTCAAGAAGACCCTCTGTACTGATGAAGAACGGAAGCAAAGCACTGGTGCTCAGCCCGGATAAACAACAGCACTCCCCACGAAATACCCACAATGGCCATAATCCGCGCTGGATAGCTTTACACTCAGAAACGTTCTCCAGTGCACTCTACAAACAGTTCATCCCCCGTGGTCTCAACAGGTTCAGGAAGGCACCACACATACCCTGCTGCGCTCTGCAGACGGGGGCCTTGGACGAGGGACAACTGGGTTCCTTAATCTCAGTCATAGTGAAAACTTCTGGAACATGATGCGCTGGAAGAAAGATTACTGGGGAGAATAATTGGAATAAAATATCCGATAGGTTCTCAAAACGCAGTTCATTCTGTCTGAAGGGCTAAGGCTTCAGCTAGGAGGGCAAATTTTAGAGCACCCACCTAATCTTAGAGAGCACTGTGAGAGACTGCGAGTACTTACGTATACTAGAATAGCTACGAGCTGATGATTTAAAGTGATATCTATTCATGCCCAAAGGTATTTTCAGGCCCATACTTTCTTTGCTGAGTGTCTGTTTTCATGTAGTTGTTTTGCCAACTAGTGACAATCTGTTTAGAAATATCAGAGAACATGAAATCTGGAGGTGTATCAGTGTGTGAGCGTCCACTCCAAAACCTCTGTGAAAATAACCTTCAGGAATGGCAATCAGCCAGAGATGCAGTTTGAAGCCAGCTCAGATACAAATAAATATTCATGTCAGTTGAGGATTTTGGATTTAATACCATTCTGCTAACGCAGATAAATACTCAGATTTCCTTGGCTTCTGTGGACTAAGCCCAGTTTAAAAGAAAAATCTATACAATACCATTCGAGTAACACTGCTGCTGCTGCTAGGGGCTTGGGGGAGTTGGAACAGGGTTGTTATCCTGCTTTTAAAGAGCCAGATGAAATCCTTGTAATTCAAATGTCCACATCAGGAAGCAGATTCAGAGTCACGCTTCCCACTGGTCTCTAGACCGCCGCTGCCTCATGGCAGAGGGATGGGTCTACCTGTGCCACACCTTTTCTGCGCTACGCTATGCTTTTACCTACCAGACTGCATTTCACACGCAGCTCTCACTTATTTTGACATCTTTGCAATGAATAATCCACAACTAATATATTACTACAGCTACTCCCATCCACTTTGTGCTGAGGCAAATGTTTATGTGGTGTAAACCCCAGGCTCCCAGCTAAGCGTGACCGACTCGGAAGTGATGATTACCTTCGCAAGACTCAGTTTACACGACAGATGCACATAGCTGAATTAGAGCTAACCATGCTGTCACAGCTGTTAACCGTGTTACAGCAGCAGCTCCACATTACCGCCTAACTAGGTTCAAGCAGGGTTCCCTCTCCAGCCGACCGAGAAGCAATAGTTACGTCCTGTCTCCACCACAAATTCTAGTCACGTCACAAGCAGAAGGGACCTCAGAAGTTATTCAAAGGGAAGCAGAGTGAACGAAAATTATTTCCCATTCTCTGCAGATTCACAAGCAAAAGGATAACTGTACTCTATTGCCCGCTTGCAAAACTCTTTGCAACTAACCACACCATCAGACTCGCACACCAGCTGGATGCTAGCCGAGGCTCTACCTGTGGGACCAAAGACAAGTCACGTCACTCACTTGGATACAAATCAGGAGCCTGATTCACATGCTCCAGAACATGAGCTTCTAAATTGTTTTCAACATACCTTCAGACTTTATGGAAGGAAACGAGCAAGACAACAGATGGGCTAGTTGGTTTTTTTCTTTTTTTCAAAAAAAAGCTCTCAGTCTGCATTATCTCCCTGCTGCTTATTTCTTCTGTCCTGTTGTCAGAATAGAGCATGCTGTGCCGTATTTTCATTTCTGTAAGTTTATGCAGGCTCAACAACTTGCACTTTCTCTTCCCTCTTGTAACTGTGGCTTCTGTAAAAGGTCAGGAAAGGAAGGCAAAGTGGCTCCTAAACTGCTCCAGCTATCCCACTTGTGGCTAGCCAGACAGGGCCGAACGGAACGGAAAGGAATGGGAAGAGGAAGTGCAGCCACGTGGCAGTGATAGGCCAGGGTCTTTTCCACAGACTTGTAGTGCACTTAAGCAAATCCCTTCTCTTACACATTGCTATACATTTAAGCAATATTAAATTGAGCAGGCTTCTGGCAAGACTTCCAAAGTGAAAGGCTCAGCTACCAGGGTATCGGTTTGAGGCATCAAAGTACTCTGGAATTCAAGGTGTTCGCCTCTCTTAGACATCAAACAAATTTAAAAAGGCAAATGAAGACAAATATAAACAGCATCAGCACACTTACGATTCCCAGTTAAGAAGCTACCTTCAATGTAAGAGCTATAGGAATAGCCGTACCTGTTCAGCTCATCAGCCTCTCTATCCTTTAAAACATACACTGGAGATCAGAGCAGTCAATACATTTATTCTCTCAGTTAAAATATACTTACCCCAAGTGGAGTTTTTTTAATTATCCTGACAATTCTCACTCAAATGAGAATTACTTAAAGACATACAGACCACAAGTTTCATCTTTGTGACGAAAACAATTTACAAGTGAGGGTACAATAGTTTGTTAGTGCAGCTGCTTCTAAAAAAAAGGGGGGAAAAGATGGTATGTGCTCCAGCAGCCAGTAAGTCATCCGTGCTGTGAGCTCTCGTAATGACTTTGCTACAACAAAGTTTTTACATGATCTCAGTGCTCACTCTCTCTGCTGGATGGTGTGCCCAGAGCCTGACGAAAGAGAAAGGCTAAATGCTGCACTGAAGTCAGGGTAACGAGGGCAAAGGGGAGCTCTGCACCTGACCCAAGAGGGGGCCCTAACTCAACTTTCTGGCTTGTTTCAGCAGAAATTCAGAGCGCTCATCTCCATTTCTAATATTCTGTTCACCCTTACCAACCTCATAAATTGCTCAGCCAGTTTGATGGTGTTCCCTTAAGCTAGCACAGTTATCAGACCTAACTCAGAAGGTTAGACATGCAGATGGATTATGTCACTGGCACCACAAGGAGTTTTAGGTTGTGATAGGCTTCAAAGGGAGCCCGTTCCCATTATTCTCTTCCTGCGCATCTGGAAGTGACTCATGCTAAGACAGCCAAGACCATCCCGGTGAGCCTTCAGATTAAAGACAAGCCAAAAGTCAGAAAATGTTCAATCCGTGCAAAGCAACTGATCTGCAAGTACCGGACAGGGAAGTCACTTAAGGCACATCTGGCACGGGGAGGAACTCAGCTTGACCCTGCGTGCAAGCAGCCGGCTCCCCGGCGGCTCGCCCTGAGGAGCCTGCAGACCCCTCGGCCTCGCACCCTCCTGCCCCTCCAGCCAGCCACGTCCACCACGCAGCACCCTGGGCCTCCCCGCAGCAGCCAGGCCCGGCCAGTGCTGCCGGGCACACGCAGGAACGTTTTCCGGACAGACAGTGCTCCGTGGAGCTCCACACTCACCAGAGCCCCCAGCACGGCAAGGGGTGGGGGTTTGGGGTGGTTTGAAGGCACAGATTTGGAAACTACCCGGGAGAACGGGGGAACTGGCAAACGGCTGGGGACCTCTGCCCCGTCCCTCCCCGCCCGCAGCCCAGGCGGATGCCCTGGCTGGGCTTTGTTGCTGCGGCCGGCTGGCTGCGGGCGGGGGAGGCAGGTCGCTGCAGGAGCCTGCCGTTCGGCTCGCCGCCGGGACAGGGCCGTGCCCGGGCACTCGAGGTAACAAGGCAAAGGACAGACCTTCTCTCGGGCCTCTTCCGCGCTGGGGAGGCTGCGCGCGTCCTCCCGGCTGCGGCTGCCGGCGGGGTGCTGGCGGCCCGGTCGCAGCGCCCTACCGGCTCCGCATGGCTCTGCCTGCCGGCCGGCAGCCGCTTTTATTTTTCCTCCCCCTCCTCCCTCTCCTGGGGGGACACACACACAAAAA
>VXAL01008552.1:158821-177666 GCA_013399475.1 Chauna torquata | reverse complement strand
GCTGGGGCGCGGGAGCCCCGCTCCGCCTCCTGCGGTTCCGGGCGCTGCGGGGCCTGGGCCCGGGCAGCGTGCGGCACCCGAGGCAGCGCGTCACGGAACGGGCAGCGCCGGGACGCGAGCAGGGCAGCTGGCCGCCCGCCTCGGTGAGGAGCGGAGCGAGGGAGACGCCAAACGAGCATCCAGCTAGCTAAGGCGAATGTTAGTTTCTCGGTTCAGCGTGTGCCGTCACGTTGAAACGGACTTGCAGAACATTTCACCCAGCCAAGAAGCGCAGCAGTAGAGATGAGGTAGCGAAACCCTGTCCATCTCTGCCTTAGCTGCTCCCAGAGAACCCCCACCCCGCACAGCGACCAGGGCAGACCGGTGGCAGAAAGGCGAGAAGAGAAAAGCTGATGAAGGAGGGATGAGCATGTGGACCAAAAGACCGAAACCTGTCTATATGCAGGAGGAAAGCGTGAAGTCAGCACTTAGGGGCAGAGCTGAGCTAGCCAGGTTCCAGTTGCAACTGGATGCCACTAGTAATGAGGATCTGGTGGCATCAACCTAAAAACGTCTCCACAGCCCCAGCAAGCTTGGTTACATCGATGCCACCATGTTCAATGTGCACATTACCCAGACCAGAAGGATTAATGCTAGCCTGGGCAGGCCTGCATGCACAGCAACAGAAACCCCTGCTAATTGTTTAGAGGCATATGGGTGCTTGGAGTAGATGGGCTGGAAAAGGGTCTTCTAAACTGCATTGCAGGAGTAACTCACAAGAGATGATGCAGGCATTCACACAAGATGACTGGGACACCCTTCACGGAGGTCTCTAGTGTCTGCAGCAGCCACCTGCTGACAGCACCATGGTGGAACTTACCCCCGTAAAATTCCAGCGTTCCCCCTTCTTCCACATGGGAAAAGTGGTCAGTGATGCTGACATCTACTTTGTCAGCTGGCACGTTTAGGACCTGCTGTTCTGGACTCTACAGCTTCATCTCTGCTCAGCTTTGTGTTAAACATTTCCTTCATATCCACCAGCAACAGAATTGCTCAGCCAGCGGGCTGCATCTGCCCCACAGCCTCAGGGTGTCTGCAGCCTCCTCACTGCGGCTGATGCCCAAACAGCCGTGTCGGCAGAAATGCCCTCTGCCAGGTGGGACTGGCCAGAAGACTGCACCTCATCCTAAGGAGTGCACGCCTGGACACACTGGTGCATGAATTTGTGTCTCGCAGCTTAATTACTGCAACTCCCTATGCTTTGAAATAAACCACAGCTGCTGTAAAACACAGCAGATGTCTACTTAGCAATGGAGATCAGCCTGGTGCTTTGCTCACACTAGTTTCCTAGTAAGTACAGACTTTGGTTTTCTGTTCTGATATTCAGAGCCTTTCATAATCTTCTTCCATAGCCAGCTCCTGCTGGAACATGGCAGCCACTGACAAAGGGAGTAAGACAAGACGGAGTTTAATGTTTCCCAGGCAGTATTCCCGCTCTATGGAACTGGTTTTGCCTCACAGAGAGAGAAATAACCCAGATCCCATTGCATTCAGAAGTAAAGGCAAAACTTCTCTCCTCAGCTTCATTTCTTCACACAGAAACATGCAGAGAATGCCAGTACACCGTCCAACAAATCCAAGCCCTATAAACTAATCAAGCTATTCCTCTTATGGGATAGATCGAAAGCAAGACAGAGAAGGAAACAGCTTTTTTCTATTTTAAAATACTTGGGAGGCACACAAGTCCCACAGAGATGGGAGCCATCTAAATGTGTATAAAGACATAGTCAGATAAATGAATCCATCTGTTGTAATCTAGCAGTTTCATAAAGCCAATGAAAAAACCTGACAGTTTTATGAAACCACTGAAGTGCTATTGATACTTTCGAGTGTTTAAAATTCTTCTCAAATGTGTACGAATGTAGGAAATCAACCATCCCCTATAGGATTCCTGAAATGAATAAGACTGTGCATGAAGCTGATACAAACAAATCCACAATGTATTTAAAGCAAATTGCCATTAACAATCTAACACAGACTATTACAAATCCCTCCTTGCTCCCCAGAATACATTTCTGACTTCCATGACATGTCAGCACACACATGCACCGCTACCCTTCTTCCATCCCAGGGATCTCAAAGCACCCGCAGATGGTGCTTAAGCGGAGCCGTACAACACCTCCATACTACTTCTCCGCAGGGGAAACTGAGAGGCAACGCAATTTGCTTGTTGACTGACAGCAAGTATTAAAACGGGTGGGAAGATGCAGGTGTCCTGTCTGCACATATGCCTTGCTCTCACTACTAGATAGCGCTTCCAGTAAGAGTCTGCTTGCAATTAGAGAAAGTTGTTTGTTTAAGGACTGCACTGAGCAATCCACTGACAGCTTTACATGCAGAGAAGGGCAAAGAAATAGTGTTTCGCTTCAACCCAACAAGTGATGCCTTTTCTCAGCTCTGTGCCTGAAGAGCCACGTGGCAGCTACGGAACAGTACTCATTAATACACCACTAATTCACATCAGCCTTTGTGTGTTTCAGATGTTCCTGTTTTGGTACAGCCAGGTGACAGGTATGGAAAACAGCCAAAGGTTTCCATGCATCAGGGAATCCAGCAAAACATATAGCAAGAAAATCTATGCAGGAGAGTCACTGCGTAAGTATCCGGTGTGTCTGCCACCATCTCACAGGCATAGCGGTGCGTGCTCGGAGCCCTTCCAGCAAAGTAGGCTAGTCCGCTAAGTGGGAGAACAAATATGCGCTAGCCATCAAGCTGTACTAGGCCAGTGGAGAACCCGTGGAAGCGCTTCCCATGAAATGTGCAAGCAGGTTCTGCTTCTACGAACCTTACTCCCCTCCGCTGTTCTCTTTGGTACATTCACACACCCTACCTCAGTGTGATTTATGGTCCAGTCCTGCTGTGGTCTTTCTCTGGGTAAAAGCTCTATGCCCCAAATGCAACCAGAGGGCAGGAGTCTGAGGGACTGGCAGCAAAGGAGATTTGACAGGCTGAGTCCTGAAACATTTCCTCAGTGAAAGTACAGAGATACCCACAGGTCTCAGGGAGCTACCAAAATACACGTCCAACAACACTATTCATTAAAAAGGCACCGGCTGTACTACTCACTGTGTTCAGTCACTCTCTTTCTCAGGGAGAAGTGAAACTCTACAACAGTCAGTCCCCCAGCCCGTAACACAAAGTCCTGACCAGGTATTATTGCACATACAGAGCATTATATACTGAATACAAGGCTACCTAGTGGCTGTGGGCATCATGTACGATATAACAAAAGATGGAGTTGGCAATGGCGGGTCACTTCTGGAGGTCACATCTTGGTTACTATTTTAAGTACTCTTCTATTTTCCTCTTTTATTTTTCTTCTAGAAGTTGGTAAGTGATGTCTCACTTTTATTATCAGTATTTTGTTAGTAAAATACTGTCAGTGTGGATAAAAATTACGTATTTCCCCCCATAAATGTTACAATATGAAAAAACAATCTGCTGTTAATAAAACAGAGACAAATTCCCGAAGGAAATGAATGCTCTTAAAAACCACAAACTTGAAGTAAAAAACCACTCTGCTGCACTTGCAGTAATTACAAGAGAAAAACGAAGAAGACTGTTTCTCCTCAAAACTTGGCAATTTTTATATCACGCTACTGATATTCTTAATGAAAAATGGTGCTTTTATTCATTGCCACTTCTTTTACTTTGGCCAATGCTGCAGCCAAACATCTGCTTGTTAAGTTAGCGGAGTAAATTGATGGTTAGTAACGCACAAGTTTCCATAGAAGATCTCCACAGACATTTCCAAAGAAAGTCCTGCTCTAAAGCTTTGTAAGGACGCACCTATGAGGGGGGAGAAGACTATGAAGAAAGAGAAAGGTCCAGACAAAGCATCCATGCAGATGTTCAAACAGGTTGAACTCTTCTCCTTAAAAGCCTCCATGGAGAATTTGGGATGAGTTTTCAGCTGAATGCATCCCAGAGCTCTTAGTGCAAGATTTACATTGAACACAGAAAAAGCCACTGTGACTGGAGAAAGCTGTGAACACAGGAAACGAGGCTAAAAGCAACGGTGAGATGGTAGACAGTGTGCTGCTAAAAGGTTCTATTTCTTTTTCTTCCCTCTTTAGACAGCGGCAGAGGAAAATTAATAATGATTATTACAGTTACCCCTTCTGAGCCTCTTCTGCTAACATTACGTGCATGCTGTCCCTTCTCTATAGCAGAAAAATTCTTAGAAGGCAACCCAGCTATACCAAATACTGAATCCTGTATATCCAGGATTTAAGACACAAATCCCCAAAAAGCCTGCTGTCCGAGCAGACAGAATCCAGACAATCAGTAGCAAGTCCTCCAGGTCCTAGGCTTACGCTATCTCTACACGATGTGCCAGGATAATCCAGAAGTGTCAGATTTTGAGACCTTCCCAGAGCAGATACAAAAAAGATACCATCGCGTAGCCAGACTCTAGTAGCATTCCCACCGAACACCCTTCCTTTCCTGCTGATGACGATCAATTGTCACACACCAGGGTTAAGACAGAAAATACAACCATTGTCAGAAAATACTGTATTGACAGAATAATGATTTCAAGAAGATCTACAAGAAGCCACACAAATACATGGGTAAATAGTCTTAACATCCTCTAATACAAGGCAGTTAGATCCATTAGAGTGAGGAGCAGAAAACAATTCATTTTTTAAGTGATAAACAGTTTCTTGCAGGCAAACTATGCAGCCCTGGAGCCTGAATCCTCAGACTATCCATAGGCCAGGGCCACACAGAGAAAAAGAAGCAAATTTCTCCAAAGCAGTGCCTGAAACCCCAAAGTGCCTTCTGCCAAAGGCAGTGAGGAAGCTTGAGTCCCAAGACATTAGGAAGAATGGAGCATTTTGTCTGCTTGTGCATAACTGCACAAATGCACTCCAGCTAGTTTTCAGCTCCAATGGGAACTGAAGGTTAGTTCTCTTCTGACAGTTTGGGGAGTCAGACTGTGAGTTTAACTGCACTGGCATGAAAGTGCAGAACTCACCAGCGTATAAAAGATGTCAGAATCAAGTTCTGTACCTTTTGGTGTGGTCTGAAAATAAACCACCTCTGACTGCTGCTGGCTTGGTTTTTTCAAACTCCTTTGGTTATTGTACGATGACAGGACATAACTCCGGGCTTTGCACACTCTGCGCTGCTATTAATTGCTAGCAACAAAGACATCCACCACTATGCACGCAGTAAAATGAACAAATAATTGTGCAACTACTTCCTGAGCAGTACTTCCTTACCACCACTAAGGGACAGTGTTTCCTGCTTTTAAACTAATAAGATCAGCATATCTGCAAGTTCAATTTTAATCAGCAATGGTTAATGCCTCCTTTTACTGCCGAAGAGTTTCATTTTCTATGTTATGTTTGTTTTATAAGTTACTTTTTCAGGACAGTGAATTAAAGGTCCGCTTATTATACTTTCACTACCACCAGCAGGCTACACAAATAAATCAAACAAGCGTATTAGTCAAGGTAATTCCTCCTGCGAAGTTATAAGCCTAAGAGGATCGCTAGTCTAAGATAACTGGTTTACAGTCTGGTTTTAATCAAAAGACAGAAATGGCTTTGCAAAACACATCACTTTTTTTTTTTTCCCCAAAAAAAGTTTTTTTTCATCATTTGTATCTGTGAAAATCTCATAAACTGTCCTTATCTGTATTGGTAATTAAATAGCGGTAACCCTGCAAGCTGATGCTCTTTGATAGGTAGATTCTGTTTCCATTTATACCAGATACACTTCTGTCATCGATTTCAGAGTGAAGCTTATGTATGTCTGCTGTTTTCAGAGACAAAACTTCGCTATTGGTCCCATTTCTTCACACATATCTTGTGTACTAGAAAATAATTTAATCAACGTGACAGACTCCACTAAGTAACTTCTCTGAATTTGTGTATCTGAAAAATACTCTGAAAGCCCCACCCTCACGAGAAGGCAATACAAATACTAACAGGCTGCGGCTTACAAAAAGTGAAGGTTTTATAGGAGGGTATAGCAGAGATGCCTGTTTTTCCTTACTTTCACACTCAAGCAACAGAGAAATGTCCATGAGGTAATTATTACAGTGACAGCGTGAGACTGTATCAAGCCCAGTGCTGTACTATTTCAAGATCATACTCCAACATCTTGTCTGGAGTGTCACTCAGACATTCAAATTTGATAGCTACAAGATCAGTAGCTGTACAATCAAGCTGGTACTGTAGCTGCACAACCAAAATCCAGTCTCCTTGGGGTCTCTCCAGTGAGAAAAAGCACAAGGCACATCATATCCAATTAATAAAGAGCAACTGAAAAGTAAAAAAAAGAAAACATGAGACCCATGAACAGAAGGATGTCCAGGTTCAGTACTCCACTGAGTAATATATCTAACCTTATCTACGCAGATAATCCAGTGCAATTAACCCCCACTGGTGCTAGCAAGAGACATTGGTAAAGCCAAGCACCAGATATTTTTACTACTCACCATCTAACCCTGCCCTATAATTAGCTGCAGAGCCCCACAGATTTCTGCCTGATTAGCTCTTTCAACTAATGAGAGGCTCCAGACTCAGCCAACATGAAGTCTGAATTACCTGCCATTCATGGACTGGTCTTTGTGACCGCACACAGCAAACCACAGGTGCAGAACCATGTTGGAGAAAGGACACAAAGAGGAAACGGGGGCCCACATACAAACCATGCACAACTCCTCTGACTTCAGTCACACACATTGAGTGTTTTGGATGGTTACGCACATGGGAGCAAAACCTGGCAGTTCCTGTATGGCCATTACCCAAGATATAAAATGTTTGACTTTTTAATTAAGATCTACAATATCGATGTCACAAAATGAGTCTGAAATTACAAGAGCAGGATCTGATCTGACTGTAAAAAGCTCAGCTATTCAATTGAAGGCCAATGCTCGGTCATAACCAGAGAAAAGTTAAGGTCAGGAGTCCAAGTTCAGGAGTGGAGAAAATAAGAAGCTGAAGGAAACATTATATCCTCCAATAATCCTTGCAGGAGATATGATTTCAGCATGAAAGGATGCAGTCCAGCTTTAAAGTTTCCAAGCAAAAATCATTCTACTATAACTCCACTCTGAGATAAAAGCAGACATGTGATCTAGTAATACTGGCCTCTTTGACTGGTGTTTTTATTGGTGCTGCTCTCCATATTAAAGAAAACAAGCACTCTGCTTTTAATATCAAAGATAACTCCAACAGGTCTACTTTAGAAAACCTTTCTGTGTTAATCCATTCCTTGTAATACAGTTACCCTTGTGTAAATTTGGAAGATGGCCTGCAAAAGGAAAAGCAAACAGAGGATTGGCTCTTTTTAAAACTTTTCCCAGTCTGGGGGTGCGGGNTTTTTTTTTTTTTAATATCAGCTCCTTCTCCTTTCTCTTTTAAAGGCTCATGGTAGAAAAATAAATAACACTGTGACTTCACATGTGGTTCTCCCATTTTGTAACTGAGGGAGATTTGGATCCTCCTGAGACCTGAAATACCTAAAGGAATGCATAAGTATAAGAAAGAGCATATTTATTGGGTAGAAATACCACTCAGGTGGTAGCACACCAAGCTGAAACTCAGGAGACAGGATCTACTGTAATTCTGATGCCTGATTCTGATGCCAGTTCTAAGCCTGATGGGTGACCCCCCACACCGCATTTCCTCTTACTGTGTCTCAGCTTCTCCGTTTCTAAAAAAGGTAACATGAAAGGTATACAAGTTTTAAAGTTTCTTGAGATAAGACAGTGCAGCATAAGAGCAGGTGTCACTGCCAGCCATGAATTCACCAGATGAGCTAAGGGATGATACCCCCGATACCTGAGTCCCCTGGTACTAGATGGGGCACATACGTTTTGGCAGTGCAACATGCAACACTGAGCTGCTGGAACTCCCACTCCCTTCTCCCTCTTCATAATGTGGTTGGATTCAAATGGAAAGCATTTTTAACGATGCTACACCAGCAAACAATCATTTTGCTCTCACTGTACTGCCACACAGTAATTTTCTTAAATCATGCAATCAGATACTTTAAAATATTCCTTAAGCCAGTTCTGTCAGCTTGTCAAAAACTGTGGCACTGAGGAACCAAAAAGCAATCAATTGCTGACATTAATGAGTTCAAGTAAACCAAACTGAAAATTTTCCTACCCGTTTACACTAGCCACAAAGTTGGAGTGCAAAACCTCTCATGACAAATCACTAGTATAATATTTGTATTTCTGAATGCACAGAAGAGGGTAGAGCTCTCTGGAGACAGAATCAGCATGTAATTCTCCCTTTACAAAGCAAGATAAACACACTGACTGATAAATCATGTTTGTTATTGATACGATTCATTTAACAGTTTAAGTTATTGGATATCAGAGAATAATAACAGAAACAAGAAAACCAGGAGAACTGGTGCCAGGGTCAACGAAAAACAAGGTGTATTTGCTGAAACGGAAGCTGGAAATATTCTCCTTTCTCTGATGTATGTTCTTTAGCTGCTTATAGCAATAGAAATCATAATTTGTATCAGTTCTCACTGATAAATATTTGGATGAGCTGGAGTGCAAGACAAGATGCTGTTGACCTAACCGTTTCTGCAACCAGAATAGGTCACACATAACTTTGCACCACTAATAACATCAGGCTTCCAGTTTTACACAATGGAGTCCTCACATACAGCCTGAGGAAAGAGTTTTACACTGCATATCTGCCCATCGTGACAGAAATTTGGGGAGAAGGCAGAGAATTAGCAAATGAAAACATTCAGGAAACCACCTCTTCTTTGGTTTAGAGTACCGCAGCAGCTGCCCCAACCATTTCCTCCTACAGGAGGGAGACATTGGCCTTGGTAATTAGCCGGACATCAAAACCTTCCTAGGGAATTCCTCCTCCTGAGAGGCACACGCAGATCAGAAGAGGAAAGGCTGTCTAAACACAGCGAGCCTCCTCTCCCTTGCTGGGTTATTTTCTTTGTCCCTAGGGGAGCTCCAGCCAGGGAAAACTCCAGCTTTAACAGAGGGTGGCTTGGTTTCCTCCCTGTTTTTATAGCAAAAGCAAGCTACAAAGGCACCCTTTCGATAATGTCAGCTCTTCAAAGTCAAGTTCTCTGCAGTTCTGAAGCATTTTAAACTTCACTTCTGCCTTCACTGCAGTTTTATTTGGCTACTGTATTTCTAGCACATCTGGCACACCAGTACCCTGATCCAAAATGTCCTCATGTCAGATAGTGAAAGACATTTCATGACTCTGGATTCTGTGCTCATTCCAAGGACACGCTGAGATCCCATACTAAATACTGAATACATTCAAGAAGTCAGAGATGCAACAGCAGTGGTCATTAGAGACCCAGACTGGGCTTTCCAGCACTAGCAGAGACAGGGACCCAAAGGAATAAAGGTTTCACCTCCTAGGAGTTGGGCTCCAGACAGCTGGTTGCTGAACTCCTGTCCACTGCAGTTCGGATGCCATGCCTGAAGGTACTTATAGGGAAATCTTGTGTGTCAGCATTGAAGACATCAGAACTAGATTATATTTGGATGCTTGCTGGCAAAGTATTTGCAATAGATTTAGAATAGCTGGGAATTGGCCACAACCACATAATATTCCTAAAGTTGGATAAAATTTAACAGCAGTAAATTAGGAAACTTTGCCAACTTCAAAGCACTACCCCAAACTTAGGCCAAAACAATGCACTGGCACTCAAATGCTCTGGAAGGATTTTTGCCTTCTGCCAAATGCTGTTGATCAGATAAGAAGAGCTGGGCTGTGGACCACAGGAATAGGGATGCTGTTGCTGGAGAAGTCTGGGTTTTGGAAAAGAGCTCGTGTGGAGAAAACTAAGGAAGCTGTGATCAAAAACTAAAGTACTTGCAGAGTTCTGTGGAATGGGCAAGGGAATGGGGCTGCTGGGGCATCTGCAAGTCTCAGCTGAAGAGCACTGTGGCCAGTGGACGTTGCTCAGAACCGACTTCTGCTGAGCTCCCCTTACCACCACGCTGTATTCCTCACTGACGAATCTACAGAGGAGAATGGGAAAGTGAATTGTTAGGGTACACAAAAATGCTCCTTCCAGAGAGATATCTGGAGCACAGTGGGGAGGGGAGAATGTGGAGAGAGAAAGAACAAATAAGTATTAAAGGGCAGTCACAAGCTGATGGCATCTGTGTCTTTTGTCAGAGCTCAGCCCTAATGCCTGTTGAGCTAAGCAGCAAAATTTGTATTTTATCTCCCAGACCTCAGTGAGACTGCTTGTACATGACAGTGCTCCCCTCAAACAATTACACGTTGCTCCGTCTGACCCACTGGAATGAGGGGAGTGACCCCACAAACCCACAAGATTGTACACAACCACTGTGGAGCAGAAGCGCAGCCCTGCAAGATCCCTTCCCTCTACTTCAGGATGATTCAATGTGATATTTAAAAGCTTCTCCCCATCTCTTAGAAGTGAAGGGGGGCAGGATCTGTCTGATTGTATCTGTGACCCTGGCAACTCTTCACAAGCAGAGACAGCTGAGTCACTAATATTTAGAAAAATAACATAATTGACTGTATTCAGCCCTGTGGAGGACCCCTGCTGGGTATTCACAGCTAAACATTAGCAACTCGGTCATTTCTGGCAGCCTTTGTGAAGGGTTGCCAGGGCTGTAGATTCAATTAGATGACCTCCGACAAACCGATTTCCACTGCAAATATCTTTTTAAAAATACATTAAATCCCCAATAAATACAGTGAAATTGGAGGAGACAGCCCTTCCTACCTCATTGAATGTCCCAAATCACCCTACAGCCCCAGCTAGATGTCTTGCCTGGACGTCATGCATGCACGGGCTCTATTATCACCACTGCCTAATGTGATTTAGCACTGTCTGTGGATTGCACTCTTTAAACCTCAGAATGTGACAGTGTCGCAGTTGGATGCAGATTAGGATATAAAATGATGTTGAAAAGCTAAAAACATTTGCATGTATCTTTCTTTTCCTTTTCATTCGGTAGGAGTAACTATTTTTTTACCACTACTTTTTTATTCTCAGGCAGCTTTTTCCCATTACTAGTCCTTGAATTATTTTGATGTAAGAAGCATTAAGATGAATCGCTAGGTCCAATGTTTTGTATTATCCATTACAATACACTGCACTAGTGCACTGCATTGAGTTGGGATATTTACTTTCTTCTCATAAAATCTATACTAAAAGTGATTAATGTACCACTGAGGCAACTAGAAATGAGATTTTAAAATTCCTGGTTTATGCATAGAGTTTTATGACAAGCCCTACAGTAAAACACCTAATGTAGACACTATTTGTTAACACTATCATAATGAAATCAGCTAACACTTTAATTACACCTTGTAACTGCTTCTTACAGCATGTAAGACATTTCCAATTCAGCTTTTAAATATTCCAATTGTAAAAGCTCCTGTCTGTCCCCTCAGACTACAGGATCTCATTTCAGCCAACATATTCTGCCCTGGTAAATTGGTTCTTAGCTCAACTTTTTTGTTTGTTTGTTTGTTTTGTATCCTGAGTAATTCTGAACAACTACCAAACCCTCACTTTTCTTGCACACATCAATGTTTGAGGAAAAATAAAGAAACAGAGCAGTGCTGGATTCTCTGCATGTCCCTCCAGAGAGAAGCTTAACAAAACAATGGTTTAAAATAATACATCCTATTGTGTGGGTTAGAATAAGATATGGATTCAACATCAAATAATTATAACTGGATAAGAGCTATTATGAAATGCTTATCTAGAGAGCCATGAACTAACATTTTCTCAAATGGCATTGCAATTATTCTTTGTACGCGGTGCAAAATAATGTACTAAGGGTAGTTACAGAGAGGAAACTTTTCTTTACATACAGTGTAAATTGGGATATGGAACAGAGACACTGCATGGAGTTTAGTCCTGATTTTTTTTTCTTGAATGTTCCCTGCTGAGCAGTGCCACAATTAATCAAGCTTTCTAGGTTTTAGTTAATTGCTGGACCCCAATAAATTGGTTTGTACTGGCATTGGTCCAGGTCTGATAATTTCACAGCCTTGGAAACTGCTGCATGTTCACACAAGAACCTTGCAAGCAGGGAGCTGGGATAAAAAGAATAAAAGAAACTCTTGTTCTGTGAGGTTCCATTAATACTTAAAAAGCCAGCCCACTAGCAACAGTGTCTTCACTGTTTGTTTATTTTCTCCATGTATTTTACACTTTTTTTTTAATGATTCAAGGAAATCCCCCCTTTCCTTATTTTAAACTTCTTCTGTAGATAATTGTTCTCAAAGAGCCATTTCCAATTTCAGCAGTATCCTCTTGGAAATTTCCACTCTACCCATCTTCTGCTGAAAATTCATTGTGGCTTTTTGTGAAAGCTCGGCTATTTTTTCCCTCTTTCTGCAACTTTGCTCATGTGAAAGAATCACCACCCTCTGGTGAAGAAAGGCTGAAGACCAGCTTTATGACCTAGACAAGAGAGAGGAGTGGTCCCACAGTCTGGCCTAAATCAGTGCCGGCGAGTACCCCTCGTGCAGTCAGATGCTACAAGAGCACAACATGGCTTTTCCAAAGCGTGCAGTCAGAATCAAGCAGACTGGTGTTGCAGTTTAGTGCAAGTCTGATGCATTAGGGTCTGTTACGAGCAAAGACACAATACTGTTATCAACGTGAGAGACAGGTTCACAGCTATTAGTTCATTTTACAGCTGGGCTCAGTTACGTGAAGGACTTTGCATCCTCAAGTCTCACTGGTAGCAATGGGATTTGTGAACGCTCAGCCCCTGGCAGGCTCTGGCTCCATGCTGGCACACATTTGACTTTGTTCTCCCCAGAGAAGGCTCATTTGGCAAATTCAGTTTTACTAATGGGTTTCAAAAGCACTCTCACACCAGCAAGTTTCTGAGGAAAAGAATTACATAATACCCGAGGTGTTCGGTAACCTCATTGTTATTGTCTTTGGCTCACCAAGGCGAGATTAGCAGCACTAATCACAGTTTTATAAAAGTATATTTGAATTGCAAATGGAGCCTCAGTCTGCCTTGACTCCCTCTGTCATGCCCTGGAAAACAGGACCGAATAGGGCTTCTCTGGTGGATCTCAGCTGTAACGATATGCATCAGCAAGTAGATTTTTATCATGGTATGATCAATCTGTAAGATTTGTTACTGCTTCTCTCACACATAGCTAGATCCTCAGCAAGTGCAAATCACTGTGATTCTTCTAAACGTGCACATTTCTACCAAGTGCGATTCTAGTCAATAATTCCGATGGCAGGGAAGAACATCTGTTGTTTTATGTGAACTATACCACGTTCTGCTGTTTTCAAGAATGGGAGGTACTGAAAAAACAATCAAGGTGAAGCTCCTCCCAGAACTTTGAAACAATCACTTATAAGGATTGGTTTATGCTCCTTTTCACTTACTGAAAACAGTTACAAAGATGCTATTGCATGCTATATTGTATTACGCTTGGGTAGAAGCAGGAACTGTATGTTGTGCAGGCTTCCTCCCAAAAATGCTGTCCATACAAGACTTACAGATGAGCATTTGGAATGAAGATTTGGACTTGATATCTTTAACAAAAGAAAATCCCTTTTAGTTTGCTGAAATACATGGCATCAACCAGGGATTTAGAGCTCTGTTTTCAACAGCTTTATCAATGTTACGCCTTCAACACCCATTACAAGATTAAATAATGCAAAAGAGATTCATTACTGCTCTTAATACTAGAAAATGAGAAAAAGCCAAATCTGGTATGACTAATAATTTTCTTAAACAAACAAAGAAGTAAATTAGATGGATAAGCACACAAAAGGGATAAATTAGAAATCAGTGGTTTCTGTCAAAAGATTACAATGCATCCCTGACAGTAAGATGTATCTGGTCAAGAATTTCCTAATTTCAACTGGGAAATCTCACGACAGGATGGACATGAATACATTTGGGAACGGCACAAAGATCAGCCCTTTCACAATTTCATTGTAGTTTATGTTGATTCCTTGGGCTCATTTGAAAGCTTAAGTAATAATTGCTTCTACATATCTTGGTGATGACATTGTAAAAATTTTTATTACTGTCTCACTCTCAGTTAACCACTGAGCACTGATGTTTTGACACACTGTGGTGAAGGATATTTTATATGTAGCTCATGAATATACAAAAAAACCCTGTATCGCTACCAATTGTCTTGCTGACTTTCTTTGACATTACAGGTATGAGAGAGAATTACAGGATTATTGTTACAGCTGTACACGCACTGCTGTGGTGACAGACATAAATATCTGGGTTGGATTGGATTAGATTAGATTGTTTTAGATTAGATTAGATTAGATTAAACAGTTGCAGATGAGCACTTTGAGATCAATGCAAAATTCAGGAGAGCCTCACCTCTGAGTGTGCGTATACCTATTCTACACCTATACAGCGGTATTCTCAACACCCCACCCAGCAAAGCATCATCTGCTCTAGGACAGAATGAAAAACTGGTGGTTCTCTTCTCCTGCATTTTCATATTTGTTACTGGCAACTGTTGGGACTCTCTGTTCACCTGTGTATTTGGAAGTGAGATTTAGGAATGTATATTTTATTTGCATTTTTGACAGAACATTGAAAGACTTCTGGCTACTTTTCAGTCTCAGATGAGGATGTGCACATCAAGGTAAGCAGGACTTGGGCTCCTATTTGACATTTTACGTACTGTTGCTGTTGTTTTTTAGATAACTGTATTCAAGGACTCAGATTTACTAAGTCCATCTGCTTCTCTGCTAAATAAGTAAACTGATTTCTAGTGTTAGAGGACTGAAACCCCACCACAGATGAAGTCAGTGCTACAGAATGAGCAGGAGGGTGGAGAATGCTTATGACCATCCTATGCCATAATCACAAAATCATGCACATCTGAAGCCGTTTTTGTTTCACAGCGTATGTGAAGACTCCTTGATGAACATCCAGATTGTATTCCCAGTATGATAGTTGCAGGGCTGATCCAAACCACAGAAAGTAATTTAGAGATTATTATAAAATCCTGGGAATAATATTTAGCATTTTAAGATACATTTTCCAAAGGGCTCAACAGAATTTACAGGAATGCAAAAACTAAGAAATTCATTTGTTTAGGAACTTCCCTTCACACTTCTTCAGAATTGAAAAATTGACCATAGATAATTTTTTTTTTCTTGAAAGGAAAGGAAAAAAAAAAAGACAGGGAGGTAAATGGAAGCTGCATCACGTGTCCAACGTCTCTCAAATCTCCATATCGAATCCAATTAAGAGAGCTTTACATGGAGTATAAACATGTTAGCATTGGCATGAATCTTTTATCTTGTTTCTTCCCTCACAAGAACCGAGAAATAATAGTAGGATACCTATGCGCTGCTCAGTCACTGTGAGGCACAGCACAAGGAGACGGACTTCTGCTGTCAGTGTCACAGTTTATTAGCTGCTTAAGTTCTACTATCTCTAAGAGAATTACACGGCTAAATTTCTGTGCTCTCTAAAACTCAGGGCATCCCTGAATCTATAATGCCGCTGCCTGGGAGCAATTCTTTCACATTCAAACAGTGCATTCTGCCTGACAACACGAAGGGTAACAAGTACGTATTTGATGCTTCTCCCAAGCTCTCTGTGTCATACGTGTGCAGCAGCCCTCAATTTCAGAAACTTCAGTCACAGCCCACTGCTGGGAAAGAGCACAGGGCAAGGTGTTTGCTCAGTCATGGCAGCACTGCGGTGTACAGGGAATAAAACAGATTCGCTACCTCAGGGCTGTATTAGCTGCAACACTAGGCAAAGCATAGTGGGCTGTGGCAAGACACAAAGAGCACTAAATTTAATTGTACTTGCTCCTTTGATACTTTGACAGAGCTGGGAAAAGAGGAAGGGCTCGGCATGGGTGCAGCATTACCCATATCCAGCGGCACTGGCAAACTCTGCAATCTAAGCAAGGGTCACTCACCCAGAGGCCACCTGCGAACATTTCATTCACGCACAAGTCCAGCGTGTGTCACGGTGCCCTTTGCACCAACAACCGTAACACTTGCCACGTGGAGATGTATGACCAGAAACAGAAGCTGCCTTTGTACATGACTAAACTGGGTCATCGCTCAACAGCCCGCAGCGACAGCCCAGCCACTGGTGCCCAGCACAGCCCGAGCAGCAGGAGCAGGACTAGCAGTAAGACGGGCACACTGCCAAAGTCTGCATTTCCACCGTACTGCCCATCCACTGAGTCCCAAGCCCACACCCAAGGGAAAGGCTCTTTCAGCCAATTCTCTACAATCTAGATCTGCCGAAGAGTGGGAAAAGGGCTCCCTTTTGTGTATTTCTATGTTCAGCAAAGGTCTTACTCCTGAGTTAGTATCTCCAGAGACCACCAGAAACCATCCCCTTCTGAAACAGCCTAGCAGCATGCAGTGGAAAGTGCTGGCACCTACAGCGACTCTCATAAGGCACTCTTCAGGCCAAATAAGGAATTTCTCTTCAAAGAAGCTCTCTGCAAAAGAATTCAGGTCACAGACTATAGAACATATCCAACTTCTCATTACTACGACACTGACTATGCATAAAGAGTACTACAATGCTTACTGTTGTCCTCACCCATACACACTGGACTTTGTATCAGCACAGAGAAGGAAATGCATGTGACAGATGCTGTCTAGAGGAAGTCTGACAGGGGTCGGTAGCTGTGGCAGGTAAGTTGTTCTGGAGGACGTCTACTCTACGCAGTAAAGCTGAGCTCTGCCCAGGCACCAAGCTGTGCCTACCAAAGTCACATAGATGCTCTGAAATCAAGCTCTCAAGCCTGCGCACAAGGACCTATGGATTCCTACTCACAAAGATCTGCAATCTCTTTTCTTTTATATATGGAATTACTTTCTTTTATATACAGAACATTTTCTTTTAAATACAGAATTACAAATTGTGTATTTGGTTTTCAGTAACACTGAAAAAACCAGATACTCACATTCCCCAGGATGGTTAATGTACTTTGAAAATCCCACCATGTGTAAGCTCACTGCCATCCATAAAGAGAACACAGCTTCTAAATGGTGACATCAGCAACAGAACAACAACCTCGCCGATCAGAAACCCAGCACAGAGACCCCACCCTCATCCAAAGTAGTAACACAGGAACTCAGAAAATCAAAACATTCTACTGGAATTTAGAGAGCTCATGCAATGCCCCTTCTCTATAAAGAAATGTCATTGTAATGATGTTACTAAGGGCATTTTATATCTTATTAACTCCTCTGAAATCTGACGCCCTATCAATTTAGCTCTCTCTAACGCTGTAGAGAATGGATTCATGTTTTATTTGGAGGAAAAACTACCACGCGTGCTGTCACCAGCACAACTTCAGCCTCCTGTGAGGACAATGGGACAAAAATGCTAGAGCTTCACTTTTAAATGCTGCACTAAATCCTAGAAACATCTCTGATGATGCAATCTAGTTTCAATCTAGAGCTGTCAAGGGATGTACACAACCTACCACATCTTCCTGGACTGTCCCAATAACAAACTCCTTTCACAGTGAGATCTTTATTTCATTTGACTTCACTTACCTTTGGTGTTATACCCTTCATTTCTACACTTCTTGGTGGTGTCTGAACCCAGTTTCTGAGATAAAACCAGTGTTACTGGTGAAGTGGTCCTGGGGTAGGATTTACGCCTGGGAAGACTTACTACTACTCCCGCATCCAGTGGGTCCCAGGTAGCCAAGGGCAGCTGCTCGTAAAGTCCCTCCACCCTGAGTCAGTGCCAGCGCGAGGCCTCAGACTGGCTCTGGGTCTGGCTCTTGGCAGAGTGCAGCAGGGCTGGTTCAGTTGCAGATCCGAGTGCATATGTTATCCGAACGCAATTTATCACACACGCTGAGCCCCCACAGCCTAACCCCAAGGATGTGTGTATACACTTCACTCTTCTCTCCATGGGCACAGATGTACCTCAGCAGGACCAGAGCTTGCACAGACCAGATTCTCTGCCTTCCCATGCAAATTACAATTGTATTTCTGATTCAGATTAACCTTTTTTTTTTTTTTTTTCCAATTTGCCCATTCCTGTGTCACACAGTGGCTCCTCCAAAACTATCAGCCTGTGGCAGTAGCCACCACATTCAGGACTAAGAGCTTTAAGTGCTCATTTTTTTCTTAGGAACATGGATTACTGCCTGTACATAGCAAGGCAAAGAGCGACACAGCGACACAGAATTAAGTGTGGAGCAGTGTTTTCAAAATGCTTAACTCCAGAATGCAGCTTCTTTTTACTTCCCTTTTTTAAAGAGTTATAAAGTTGCTTTTTATTAATGCACAGCACTGGTTACTCCTGAAGTCACCCTAGAAAACCCTTAGAAAGCCATCTACTCTACTCCTGCCAGTACACGATTTCACCACACACTGTGCTTTCAATATTTCATCCAGCCTGGTTAAAATGGAAGAAACAAAAATTCTGCTCAATTTTCAGCCTTCTGAAAATATCTACCACGCCTGGGAGGCGTATGACCTCCCAGCAGTGCTCCCCAAACGCCCTGGTCCCAAGCTAGGGGAAAGAGGTTGTAATTTGTTTCTCCACATGATGTCTTTTCGTACCTCGCCCTTTTCCTCAGATCATTTGTCAAGGGTTCACTGATCTCTTCTTATTAGTTACAGGGGCTACAACAAGACGGAACAAGAATGTTTGACCAAGCATACAATGTCACGAGTCACGGGTTTAATTTAGTCCCACCGGAATCTCCGTGCGACCCCGACACCTCCTAACGCAGTAAGTCGGACAGAGGGGATCGGCAGAGGGTGCCCGCCAAATCCCAGCGGACGCTAACCCCGCCGGCTCCGCTCCGGAGGGCACCGCGTCGACAAGCCGGCTG
>VXAL01008552.1:75496-157918 GCA_013399475.1 Chauna torquata | reverse complement strand
GCCCCGCTCCGCGGGCTGCTCCCGCAGGGGCCGTGCCCGGCACCGGCCGCTCCCCGGCACCGCTCCTCCCGCTTTCACGCCCGGCCGCTCTCGCTCTCGCTTCTTTTCGCGTTCGTCCTAAAACGTGGCGAGGCCGGCCTCGGGCGCTGCAGCTACTGCAGCCGGCTCCTTGGAGGGCAAGGCGTTAAAAAAAGACCCACATGCCTCCTTTCAGTGCCTAACTCATGGAAGAAGTGGATCGCTTTCATTGTTTCTACTAAGCAGAAAACATACCAATAATTAACAGGTTAATCCTAACTGAGATTATTCAAATCCAGGAATATTTTTAGGACATTGCCCTTTGGGGAAATAAAGGGAGTGTGCTAATAGTGAAAAGTATGTGTTTATATTTGGAGTAACAACAATACCGAAATTAAAGAGAATTTTAAAAGACATCAAAAGTCCCCATCCCATTACTGTTATTAACTCCTCCATTTCACTCTGCCGCGCAGCACTTCTGAGCTTAGGCAGTCCAAGTTTTAAAACGTTCTTCCTTTTGAAGACTTGACATTTAAAATGGAGCCGCTCTTAGGCTCATTCTATTCGAGCTAGCCAATCTAGCCAACAGGTAAAGTGCTGCACAAAGGATTATTGGGCTCCGTTTATAAATATTGTTTGCTTAAGCAACCCCCAAGAAGGCCAAAGTATTTAAACATTCACATTTCTGGTAGTCCCAGTGATGTGCTACTGTTGTTCCCGATGATGTCCTGAGACCAAACTGTGAGGTTATCATTTTAAACAAGTTTTCAGACATTTGTCTGGCTTAAAAAATGTCCTATGTGATTTGAGCATGTTGAAAGGAAAAAATGACTTAAACCTTTCTTCTGAAATTGGAATATTATTTTCAGCTTCCAAAATAAATGGAAAGTTATATTTTGTTACTGCTATAGGGAATGTGCTTTTAAAACAGCACTATGTTTTTGAATGTTTTCAGATGCAGTTTGCATTGTTTTGAATGAGCCCATTGAATAATGAGGTATGTTAGGTAAGGAAGATGTCCATTTCGGTTGTGTTTCAGGAACATACAGAGAACCCCTAAACAGTAAAGGTAACAAAGACACTGATAAAATCGGATCACCTACTCTGTTATGGTATCCTAGAGCACAACACTCTTAACAGGAAGATTTTCTTTTTAAGTGGCTGCTAACTTGCAATGACTTCTCCGTTCTTCATATAACAGTTAATTTCTCTACGCTATCCAGCACTTATTTTGAATACACATATATAAATTATTATTTCTGCTTTGGTTATCTGTCAGCTGAAAAATATTCATGTACAGTTCTAGAGGTCAGATTAGTTTACAAAGCAGATTGTTTATTTTTCCAATAGTGAATCTTTTTTTTTTCAAACTTTTATAAAACTGTGAATCCACTTCAAGCCTCTTAAAATCAAAACCAAATCTTTTCAACACTGTAAATTATGGACAAGTGTACTCTGTGAAGATAATGCTTTTGCAGTGAACTCTGATAAGCAGTAAAGCATCAACAGATTTCTTAATTTAGAATCTTAGGTTGGCCATCAAAAATAAATTTTAGTATAGTTATTTCCTGCCTGGTTTTTTTTTCATTATAAAGTAATTAATCTTTTAAAAGCCAGAAAAAGATAAACAGATGGTGCTTGCAGCAAGTACAATCCCATCTCTGCACCTCTGAGAGAAAATACATTAAGCTTCGCTCCATGGGCAAGATTTTGATGCTAGAGATCTACAAGAGTGAAGGTGGCAAGTCATTCCCTTATTGTACTGTCAGATTCCAAGGCAACGAAAGGGTTAACTCTAGAAAAATTAATTATACCCAATCCCAGAACAATAGGAGTTGGGACACGGGAGGAGGGGTGAATTGAATCGTGGTGGAAGCCTATTGGATTCAATGAGGAACATTCCCCTTGCCTACAGCCCGGCCAGCATTTTACCCTCAGCACGTATTTCCGCGGTGCGGGGCCAATATACCAGGCATATCCGAGGGCAATTTTATGACGAAGCAAACGTGACAACTGACACCTGTGCTTCCTCAGTTACACCCAAAAGAGCTGCTCTACAAGAAAATCTTCTCCCGAACTATTTTTCTTGCGAAAGAGAACTTACGAATTTAGATCGCTTATGTGCCAGACTTCTCTGCTTTGGAATCAGACGACTTTATTAGATGTTATATCCACTTTTCAGCTTTCATGAATGGGAATGTGGTCCCTTTTCCAAAAATTATATTGATTTGAAGCCAAAGGTGTTTCCATGAAATGAAGATCTATGAAGTAGATTTTTTGCTTCTGGCAGCTTAGGATTTCTGGGTGCTGGCCGAAAGCATGTCAGAGAATTTAAGTATCTTGCAGGATTCTAGTTTAATTCATTTCATCTTTTCTTCCCAACAGCTCAACATTCTCTACCTTGGAGGCTCTTTCTCTCCCTTTTGTTGATAAAGATGAGAAAAAAGTGGAGATTGGAGGATTTTCATTTTATCTTTTTTGGTGTGCTCTGTCTCCTTTTTGCAGATGGAGGTAAACTAGAGCAAGTAAAACGTAAGTAGTCTTCTGACAAAGCTTTCACGTTCACCCAAACTTGACGTTTTCCTTCTGTTTGACAAATGTGGCTCAGAAAAGATTTTCAAACAAGAATGTCCTCAACGGTCGAACTGCGTTCAAAACCTTCTACTATTCTTCCTCCTTCTAATCCCACATTTAGTAGAAGCAGGTCACACCCATGTTTGGGGCACGTTTTCCTAAAGCCATACAGGCTTCACTGCGTCATAAAGAACATAACACATCAGTTGGAGAATCTGTTTTATTTCAAATACCCTGAATCAAGAGAGCGCTTAATTCTATTTTAGTGACCTCTGTAAACATCTGACAGATTATCTGGATTTTGTCCCATGTGTAAGACTATTGTGCTGAGGTTTTCAGCTAATGTAAAGCTCGTCCAAGACTGTTCGGTTCTGTTCCAAAAACAACCTCATATGAACTGGATTAGATTCATCCTTTGAGAAAATTAAGAGTCTAAGCACTGTCAAAACCTTGATGAGAAGCATTGAAAAGAATACAAACAAAACACAGGGAGTACTTCTACAAAGCCTGTAGGAGTTACTGACTGCTGCAGCCGTGCCGCTAGCTATCTGGAATGCTCTCCCCACCTGCGCAGGCTGGGTTTTGGCCTTCTTCTTACAAAGGATATTGCTTGCCCTTGAGAAGTTGTTAAAATTTTCAGCCTCAATGTCAGCAGCTTCTGCTTCTAAGGAGGTAGATGGAAAAAAAAAAAAAAGGATTTCATTCCAAAAAGGCCTTCTTCTCTGCTGAACTTAAAAAAACCCAACGTGCAGGTATCCTTGTTCAAAGAAACCATGGTGTGAGAAATTATCAGCCTCCGCTTCAGCCAGCTGCTTTTTCAGATCCTGCATTTCATTTGTCATGCTTCTGTGTGAAATGAAAGCAGATCACTTCACAGTTGCTACTAATAACCGCTACCTCTTGCTACCTTCTTTTAGCCCAGTAAATGTTAAGAATGTCCTTGCTTAGATTATCTCTTGGAAGATAGGTATTTTGTTTGATACCCTGATATAGATATCATCTATACAGAGGGTGATAAATCAAACTGAATTTGGATGTCATTAAGATAATGGCAAGGATTTCTCTCACAGAAACAGAGAACCACATCCTTTTATTGACGAGATTTGAGTTTTCAATATGAAATTGCAATGTGACAGGGAGAGATGGGGCAGTAATGTCTGATAGGTAGATGGATATCCACAAAATTGTACCTGCGAGATTACAAGTATTTAATGAACAGACAGATCTTAATTTGGAAGCTGATGTACGTGTAGTCAGCACAAATTGTTTTGAAATACTAGGACAAGCTTCTTTTTTATCAGGTTTTTAAAACACAGAGATACTGAACGTGCAGTGTAAATGCAATGCATGTATCTTCCTTCTGTAGTCCCCTTGTTCAAAATCTCTGCTGTACATCCTGACATTTTTCTGAACGCAGCCAGTTGCCTTGGTTTTGTAATGAAAAGGTTTTGTTTCCTATAAACCTGTCTGAGCAATCAAGCACATTTGTTACCTAAATGGGATCTGAGCCTATGCCTTTGCAGCTGAAAGAATAAACCCACTCTGTATGAAAGGCATTTTGTCAGCTATTTCAGGAGTTGCAGTTTCGGAAAGATGGGAGGCCATTTTATTTATTTGGGTTTGGGAGCATGTGAAATTAAGGGCATTCCAGTTTTAAATGTCATCCTCCAGGTAAAGAATAAAAAGTAACTCTTTACTTTTTTTCTGTACTGTCCACAAAGATAGTTTACAGAAAATACTGCACACCTATAAACACTTCTTAAGTATGGAATGGGATCATTCATTCATAACTCTTTCAATTCTTCACTGTTTTACAGATTCAGATACATACTGTGTGTTTCAAGATAAGAAGTACCGTGTAGGAGAAAGATGGCATCCTTATCTAGAACCGTATGGACTTGTTTACTGCGTTAATTGTCTCTGCTCAGAGGTAGGACTGTCAAGTTATTGATTCCACAACTTCTTATACTTGCTTAATTGGCTAGAATCCTCTACGTCATATCTACAATTTGACAAAGTCCAAACGTGTTTTTGATAGTGGGTCCTGATCATGCTGCAGAAAATAGAGGCAGTGAAGGGAAAACATCCTTGTGAAGGGTAAACATTAACAGAGAAGGCCAGTACTGGCAAAAATGCTCGCAAAGAGCAGCCAGAAAAGGTCCTTAACTAGCCAGAAGCTTTGTCAATGCTGAGCATTACATCTTGAATATATATATATATATATATATATAATCCTTGCACTTCCATCAATATGGAGGATTACGTTGAACCCAAATTTCGTTGTGTTCTGATGTACATACACTGCCCACATCCCCAGAAAGGCATTTCCATAGTCAAAGCACCTGCTGCCTTAAAGTGTTGAAGAAACAGGCTTGGATAAAAACATTTGTAAAACTCTAGGAAAGAAGAATGAGATGATGAAAAATGAGGAAAGGGCAGAAGGAACAGAAAGAATTGGCTAGGATACGAAAGGACAGGCCCTTGGTTCCCATCAGCTGACGCTTGATACTAAGACACAGCAGTCATAGACTCCCTAAGTATGTTGTATAGTGCTGGGGGCGGGGGGACAAGAGAATGAGAGCAGAATATGTCCCTTGGAGTACTTTATAATGACTAACACATGAGACACTCCAGATGCTGAGTTCTCTCTGCTGTATTTAATGTAGAATACATTTTTCTTGGCTATTTCCACACACACACACACCCCGCAAGTGTAAAATATTGGGCCCCTGTGCAGCATTTGCTCTGGGGGATCTGGGATCTGCTACTACAATTTTGTGCAGAGATGCACAAACAGTAGTCCCAGAAGCTTGTCTGCATCTCACATCTGTGCAGCAGAATGCATCTGTAAGAGCAAAAGCAATGTACTACGAAGAAATGGAAAAGTCCCTGTTTATAGCAAAAAGGAGTTGCTGCTCACTTTTGCTGAACAAGGTTGTAAACTCCCTCAGAGTCAGCATGTGGTAAAACACTCAAATTGCTAGAAGGCTGTGTCTTGGGTGGGGATGAAATTAGCTGGAAGCCCTAGAGATCTGGATACAAATCATTGCTTAATGATTTTTAGTAAGATGTTAGACAGTCTGGAGGGATGGGAAAGTGCATGGAAGGCTCCTCTAGAGAACAACATTGCTGTGATCCAGGCATACCCATGCACTGTGAGACTCCAACAAATAGGATGTATTTTATTTCTTTCCTTCTCAAACGGCCATGGAAGACTGGAGTGACAGTACAGGGCAACAAGGGAAGTTAAGAAGAAAACTCTGCTTGTGGTAATTATCAGTATATACAGCTCAGAAGTGGTTCTGGACTCTACGTGCTTGTTCACTCTGTTTTACCTTTGTTGTACTGTGAGGGTACAAAATGTATCTAGGGCCTATTTCAGCAGTGAGGATGCTGAGGGATCTCTGGGATGTGACTTTTGCTGCATGGAAGGAAGACTCCAAATAACAACAGCAGCATCCAGCCATTCTTGTGGGCTTTGTCCTGGCCAGAAGAAATGCCATTAGAACACTGACCTATATAAGGGCTACAGATCATCACAACGTTATTGATTCATAATTTTGACAAAATTAAGGCCACATAAACCATTAGAAAACATCCCAAGACATAGCACAAACACAGACCTTAAACCAAATATTACAGCATAAAAAATTAAACTACAGTGTACCACAGAGTGCAAGTAAGAGAGACCTGAGTGTCACCTACCTATGATTCCCTGGCAGGAAATCAGTTAGGCAAAGGATATGTACAGTCAGAGTCTGTAGTGGCAACCTACTCCTTCACACTTCAGAGAAAAGCAAAAAAGTCGCCAGTGGTCTACATAATCAGTGTGACCAGAACTTCTTTTCTGGCCTCGAACATCATGATCCATACAATCTCCACACAAAACAACTGACACCAGCCAGGCAACAGAGAGGGATCTCTGCTGCATCTCTAAACAAGTCTGTCCATCCGTCTGCCCAACACACACACTTGTATGTTTAAGAAAAAGGTAAGACATTAATTAGCTAAACAGAGGCCAAATTATTCAGCCTGGGATTTAAAAAAAAAAAAGCATTCCTGGTTTTGTGTGTGTAGTATTGTATTTTTATGAATTATAATTTACACACTTAAACCAGAATAAACCTAAACAGAATTCAGTGTTCTTACCCTGCTCCTCCTTTCCTTCACACACACCGCCAGTCACCCCCCTTCCCTGACCAGAGTCAGGTCTGCAGACTTCAGGGGGCTAAAACGAATGCTCTCCACAGTTAGCACTCATAACGCAGCTCAGAAAGAGAGCTGCGTTCTTACTCTGTGTGTATCTGATGCAGAAATGATTTCCACGGCCCTGACTCACAGAGGTATACAGGAGCTTAAGTCCCACATTAGTCAGTAGGGCTTGGACTCCCGAATATCTCTGTGAATCTAGGCATAAGATCAGTCAAGTAGGTCTGCAGAATTTTTATCACAGCTGATCAAGCACAGAAAGTAAATGTTCACCTAGGAGATTCTGCAGGACTAGTAAATAAAAAGGGAGTACAGCCATGGAACAGGTCAAGTAAGCAACATGGAGCCAGGCCAGCAGACAGTGCCAGCCTTTCTTCAGCAGTAGCTCCTTACAGGCTCCCGGATGATGGTCTGCTGGGCAAGGAGCCATGCAGACCAATGACGGTCCTCATCCTGCAAAAAGTCTGCAGCCTAGTATTTGCTCCTCCTTTATAAAATCAGTATATTTAATTTCAATCGTCATTGGAAACAGATGACAACATCATTTTAGTGTCTCTTTCTGGAGCAAATGCATAAATGTTCGTGAGTAGTAATGGTATTACAGTATGATTCCAGCCTGTGATCTGCAGATATTTAGGAGTCAGGGGATTGTTTTGAAGGACATGGCTAGAAAAACCTACACATATGAAATATAAAGAAGTCTGCACCTCCACTGGAAACATTTCAGTGCTCCAGAAGGTATATGAAAATGAAGTGGGTTTATTCCTGACACCACCTGAACCTACATAGTCATAGCATAGTATGAATGTTCATGCTGAAAGATCTTTCTTGCTATAAACGTCAGCAACTCAGAGCTAAATTAGGAGGATGAATTATAGATGGGAAACAGGAATCTGAAATGGATAGTCTTTTCTGGTTAAGACACTGGAGAAGGAAAATTCCCTGTGTTTTAATTATAAATCAAACTTAGATGTGGTCAAATAGATTATGTTAATGACATGAATAATGAACTCTATTCGCAAGACTTGCTCATATTTCTTAGAAAAATGACTACTTACCAACTGGTGTTCTTTGTCTACCGGGGAACCCATAAAATGAAAACAAAAGACTCTCCACAGTTTTCAGGAAAAATTACAGACATTGTTGTCTCTTGTGGTCTCAAACTAACCCTCAGTAGGGGATATCTCAGAGACCTACCATTCATTATCTGTGTCTTAGTTTTGGAAATGCAATTCCTAAGCACAATCTGCTCTAAAGAAAACACAAATGAAGATTGTTGCAATCCATTTTTAGGCAGTTCCTCTGACTTTAAGGTTTGTATGGATTTCTGCTGCATTCTGACCTCCAGCATAAATTCAGAGGCAATGAAAGTAGTCTGGGCTTACGTTGGTGTGACAGAAACCAGAATGTTGTAAAATGGCATTTGTTTTTAAAATATCTAAATGCAGAACAGGTAACACAGAAGTTTGCAAGGTAGCCCATTTCATTAAAGTATTATATTATGTTCCGCCTGCAGAATGGAAATGTACTGTGCAGCAGAATAAGATGCCCAAGCCTACACTGTCCTTCCCCTGTGCATGTACCACAGCTGTGCTGCCCACGATGCCCAGGTAATTTATATTAATTACATACAGTCCTTTCTGAAATAGCTAGTTAATATGCTGAGTATATATATACAGTATAGAATATGCTATATATATAGTATAGAATATGCTGAGCACAGAAAAATGAAATGTCTGTGCTGGAAAACTTCTGTGAAGTAAACATGCTTCTGTATCCATTTAGGTCATGAGAAGCTTGTCCTACAGCAAGTTAGAGTATTTTCTATGGTGATTTCTTTTTAGAAAATCAGAAGTATAGATTTGGGAAGGAATCAGGTAAGCCACCAAGCCCAGTCCCCTACAGTCCAGGCAGAAGGTAGTAGAAGTTTCATAGATGGGGTCCATGGGCTATCTGCTCCCTGCTCCTTCCCTTATCTCTAAACTCCATCACAATAAAACCCCATCCCACAAATTTCCTAGGTTTATGCTTTTGGCACTTTTCATAAGAGCAGACTAAAATCCATGGTTATTTGCAATGGTTCTCTGTTAATAAGCAATTACAAATTGCTGTGGCAAATGTGCATTTGTATAGTATCACTGTGCAACCAGCCTGGTAAAATTTGCCTTCTACATCTCATATCCAGGCATAGCTTCATTAGTAGGGCCTGTTGTAAATCACAGAAGCAGTGCTGTGGAAGTTTATGACTATATAAATCCAATTGGATACTGTATAGTAAATTCTTCCAGACTGTACATTTATTATATGCTCATTATTAAGAGCCACTGTATGAAAGAGACTAGGCAGGATCTTTCATGAGGCTGTTACAACATTCCCGACATGGCCTAATGGCTGGAAGATTTGACTGGAGCTTTTCCCTAAATGTCTGTCTTAGTGGCACCCCTCATTTCATAAAAGAGTATTCATGCAGCATCACAGAAAGGGGTTTTATTTGACTTTCTCCAGAGAGAGTTTCATTGTCTGAGGAAAACAGCTGTTCCCTGACCAAAACCTGGGAGCAGGGGGCAGTTTGCAGTGGTGGAGGGACACGAGTGCACAAGTCAGCTTGCTGTTCAGCAGGGACTGGAGTGTGTTGGTCACATTTACTGGAGAGTAAATGGCACCCACCGGTAAATTTTGGTAGGATTCATCTGTCCTGACAATTACACACATCTGTCTATGAGGTGTATATACCAATATCTGATCTAAGTGTCTAGAATCCTCTTTTAATCAGTGGTGAGGAAGAAGTATGTGCACAGCTCATCTGATGCCATGGTGGAGATCTAAAACAGGTTAGGTGAGTTGTGTCCTGGAAGTGCTGGTATCTGTCTGTGGGCTATAAACAGAGTGCTGCTTTGGACATGGACATGTACACCGTCACTGTATAAAGTTCAGGAAGATGAGTCCTGTCCTTCCTGTGGTATATTCCTGCCTCTGTCCCAGAGTACCAAGAGTACATGTACTGTAAGATAATAACAGCTGTCAGTCCCCAAGGCTGGTTTTAAGACACACTGCAGCAGCACGTGCCTTTAAATGCCAGTTATCATTCAAGAGATGCAGCAGCTTCCCAAACTAACATGACTAATTCCTGCTCATCAGTGCAGGACTGTTTTCTCCAAGACATTTCCTAGTGTTCTGTCTTTTTTGTATTTATATCCCAAGCAGTATGGCTCTCCACATACCTCTGTATAGTCAAGGAAAGCAACCTGATCCCATTTACAGAGGAAACAGTTGGACGTACATCATAATTACAGTCACTGTACTTTGGCTTTCTGATCACAAGGCCGGTCTCGAAACAGCTCTCAGAACAGCGCTTTCCACAAGAGCCTTCTCAGCCACTGATGTACACCAGCAATGAGTCTGATACCTCAAGTCTGTTCCTCCTATCATTAGTGTTTTCATCATTGGCAGCTAAGTAAGGCAGCTGAGTCTCAGGAGCAGTCTGGAGGTCCCAAAAGATTTAAATTAACTTAGGTTGCAGCTAGACTTCATTGTCTCCTCTAGCTCTGACTTACTGGGATACTGGTTGCGTTTGGACTTGTTATGGACAGTTTGACTGTTACTTTAGCAGGCTGTCAGCCACTTCTTGCTCAGGATATTATATTCTCATTTTCACTTGAGACAACTATTGGACATTCTTTGGGTATTTTCACTCTTTTTGTGTTCTGGGACAAGATTCATCCCATTCAACTTTAGATCTAATATTACAGGGTCTGGTTGATGGTAGGGTTTTAGCTATGATGGTCTAATACATAGGAATGAAAGTTTGTAAGTTTGTCATCTTTTATTTGACCAACTAGTACTGTTAGATAAAATAGTAAGATGCTAGGAACATGAACATCACTTCGGTTTTCAGATCAAAAGAAAGACTGGTGTGCCCAAAAGCTCGTCTGTTTTTCCAACTAATCTAAACTCCAGTTGGCAATGGAATCATCTAGGTACCCTTTACAGCTGTTGGAAACACACTGTCCCCAGAGGGTGATTCTTCCTGTTATCCAGAATGGGAAGACTCTTTCCCTGGAGATGCCTGTCTCTCTTCACTGATTAGTGAGGGAGCACAGGCAACTAGCGTATGCTGGATGCTTACTTTTTTGACAGCTAAAGTTAAATCAGAGAAATTCCACTCTTGGTATACAATTAACAGCTGAGGGCAGGAACTGGTTGTGTTTTTTTTTTTTGTATCTCTGTACAGTATTTAGTATGGAAACATAAATGCTTCTGGATTGACTGTTTTTGCTTCAAGTGCTCTCTGGCAGTGAACTGTTTGTCTTTTTTCTGTTCATGGGGCTGTAAACATGATGCCAGTCAAGATTTTAAAACATTCTTCAATAACCTAGGAAGAGTACGGGGCCCTGCAAACTCCCAAATCCTTCTTATCAAATGAAATTCTTGCTAGTCACAGTCTTCAGCTAGAATTTTGTACTGTGTGTTTAAATGGATAAATCCAGAAAATTATCAGAATAAGCCTTTCCTGAATTGTGACCCCATTATCTTCTCTCCACTGAGAATCTAGCTATTATGTGCTATGTATGATGGGCTGTTAAGCTGCTAGCTGGCAGCAGCTGATTAAAAATAGGAGTGTCACTAAGCTTTATTTTTTCCCTAATTGAATCTGTAATTCATATAGATCTGCACCAATGTTAGGCAAAAGAGGTCTAGGAATCTCTTGTGATTTCAGGGGTTATTTGCATTCTGCTTTCTGCACTGATTATGTGTATCATACTTGGATGCTCTGTCTTCAGTGGTAAATGTTCATGCCTGATCTCAATAGGAATTTCAAGCATTCTTGTACATCTTATGCCAGCTTTCCATTTCTATGTGTCCAGCACACGATGTCTTTTGTGCAGCATCCCCTGCTATGGAGGAATTTCACTTCTCTGGTTCCCCCAATAATTTTCTAATGGAAGGTGTCTGAGCTCTGGCCCATTAGCCATTCATCTGAGTTGCTCTCATAAATACTCATTATATTCTGCCACGTATGCTTCCTCTCAGTTTCTCAAGCTGCACTTCAGAAATGAGTAGTGCTAGTCACAGTGACTTTGGGCTCTTCCTCCTTGCCTTTCTGCTGGCCTTGTAGAGTGTAACTGCCCAAATAACTGCCTCCTTATTTAATGAAGCAAAGGTAATGCCAGGAGGCAGCAACTTTCATTGGAAACTGAACTTCATAACCACCTAAGTGGAGGAGCTGTTGAAGGGACTCCTTTGAGAAAAGTTGGCACTGCTCTCCCCTTGGAATTAATGTCTCTCGCATCCCTAGTGACACTGGACTTGCTGACACAAAGAGATGCAGTGTTTGTATCCTGTCTCCCTGGCACCAGCCACCATGAATCTTAAGTAGTTGTCAGACATATATTATGAAGCATCTTCTGCTTTTCACCAGTGGTTCATCCTACCAGCTTCTACCACAGAGTCATTGCTAGCTTTTTCGTGTGTTTTCAAAACTTATCCTTTCTAGCACTGGCAAAATCCAGACCCTGTGTCTTCTACAGAACTAGATATTCCATCCTTTTGCAGCTCTGAAAAGTATTTTGTTTTACTGTCTGAGTTAGGTTTTTATCATCACACACGTAATTAAAAAACTAGCTTTGCATTCATCAGGACTCTTTTTACACATTAGTGAGACCCAAAGGACATCACACGCTCTGGTACTCTTTCTGGCAACCTGCAATCAGAATACTAAGCTTTAGCTCAGCTGGAGCTAAAATCATACATCTGATCACAGCATCAGAGCTTGAATTCTTCCCTTCACCTCAGGATGCTCCAGACATCATCAGAGGAGAGGTGATTTAGAGACTCAAGCAGAGAATTCACCACCATTCTTAGGACAGGATCAACTCTGGAGCTAGAGCAGACTTCAGACCTGCCTTCTGTCATGAAAACAAACTTCACGTACAAGTTCTTCGAGCATTTAGTTGCAGCTGTCTTCTGTGGCGCTACTATGGACAGTGCCTTAATAAATTGAACATTTATTCTAAGTTGTTTCATTTCTACGTGGAATAATTGTGACTCATAGCATCTACAGTCTAGTTTTAGGTCAAAAATTTTTGAGTACACTCTGGAATATATAAATACAAGATGGAGAATGCAGACATCAGAAGTAAAAATGCACACTGCAGGACTTAGAAAGGGTTTCCACATTCCATTTGCTGGTTCGATTTGTCAGCAGATAAGGCTGCACACTGAGGTATGAATCAGCCCATCTGGCTCCAGTATTTTTTAAGCTTGCTGCCCTGACTAAACACACTGGCTTCCAGGAACATTCATGATTAGTAACACATTTGTGTTTAAGCTCCTTTGGTTCTATGATTTTTCTGTATCAAATTCAAACCACTTTTCTGACGTACTTCTTCTTGTTCTTTAGATACTGAAATAACAAAATGCCAGGTGGTACCTGTATAAACAGTTGGACTAAATAAAAAGATGCACCAAATCAGCTATCTCACAACAGTGGTCTGAGAATATCACCTACAGATATATGAGGCTATGTCTGCATGGTAGAGTGCAGCATGACCCGTATCTTTGAACTAGCTATTTTAGACCCTGGAAGCAGCCTGGTTAGGACAGTGCAGAATTCACTGCAGTGCAACGTTCACTTGAGAAGCAGGAAAAATAAGGCCACAAGAACTCAGCTCTACCCTCACTCAGTTCCTTCCAGTAGCTGAGCTAGTCCAAGTAACACTGCATTCTGTAGTGTTGATATTCTTAGAGACTCAGTCTTGCAACATGCTGAGTACATACACCACCTCTCGACCCAGTATAGATCATATATGTAAAACATGGAACCATGTGTATAATACAGTGCATCTTGCACTGAATTACAACCAAAATCTTCAGCCTGGGCAGCTGGAATGCTCTGGTGGAATGGTTTTCCTCTGCAGGATGCACATGCAACAAAACATTTGATGAAGAGGTTTTGATTTCTATCCAGCTCACACACCAGGGCTCCCAGGCTCAGTTCCAGTCTTCCCACCCCTCTGTTCAGAAAAACCCAATCTATTTCATGAATATTGGGGGAGGGGTGAAGAAGGCATCTTGTGCCCAACTCCTGATCTCTACACAATTCCTGTTGCTACCACCTACCCTTCTCATATCACTCAGTGAAAAACTCATGGCCCAAATCTCACTGAAGTCACAAGGAGTTTTAGTTGCCTTAAATAGATGGGTTTAAGACCTGAGTAGGAAAGAGAAAAGTCCATGCAAAAATAGTAATATTAAGAGATGTTCAGGTGGTCTCTTACTGAACAGATATTGTTTTCCATGCTGTTAGTAAACAGTTGTTACTTCCCATATAAAAAGTACCTCTGTTGACTGATGCTACACCATCTGAAATTAAAGTCAGAAACACTTCATATCCTGACCTCCAGACTGAAAACAGACTATTACAGCAATACTCAAGATCCAAAAAATTTCTGAGTAACCTGTCAAAGGGCATATCATCCATCAAAAAGTTTTGCCTGAACCAATATGAATGGTTCAAACACCTACGTATTTCATGAGAATTTGGAGATGGATCCAGACTTCATGTGTGACGTGAAACTCCAGAACTCTCCGCTGTCCAGAAGATCAGATCCCTCCCCAAAGCTCTCAGCTCTGACAAATTTCAAACACAGAAACCCTTTTCCTTTCTGTATGTTAATCTGTCACTCCATTGCCTAAGTCCATGGGCAGAAGAATTTCTTCAGGAACTGTGCTGCCAGAACACTCACTTTCCATCTTACCCCGTAAAGAGATTTCAGACCATTGGTCACACAGTAGTATAATCAGTCTCTGAGCCTGTGGTTTCCTTTCCTCTACACAATGGTGAAAGGATTAAGGAAAAAGGCCACAGGGAGATTGTCATGAGAAGAATGATATGCAGATAACATTTCATTCTTTAATGATTCTTACTGAAATTTCAATTTGACAGCAGCAAATATTATAGCTACTGAAAGTGGATACATGCTGTATTTTGACAACATTTTGGACAACATTTTGATAACAACAAAAAGGCACCTTGCAGTCCACCCAAAGGCCGAGATGTAGTCTGTGAGATGAAAAGAATAGAGCAGTAACAGCTGTCATTTTATGAAAGAATTGATAAATTATGGAGAAATCTTATAAAATCCATCACTTGTGGAAAACAACAACAGCCTGTAAATGATTTTGAAACTGAATTATTAGTCCACTACACACAGCGGATGGGAGCACTGTGCTTGATGCATGGAGGGCACCCAGATTAGCAGGGATTTAGGAATGGTGGAGAACCTCTGTAGAAGTCATTGCCTGAGAATGATTAAATCTTGGAAGAATTGTTCAGATGAAAAGAATCAAAGGCAGAATGAGCATCAGCAAAATTAGGTATTGAAAGTACAACATTATAATAATTGGGGTCCCCTTCACAGAGCCTTCACGTAGCTCAACTGTATCCATCAACCATTAGCATTGGAGTAGTTCAAACATCTGACCTAAGTCTCACCTACAAAGTCCAATCTACCGGTGATGGAGTAGTGTACCACACGTACAACTGAAAGACCCTGGAAGTGTCTCCGTACAAAACACAATGCTAAAAAAGTGAGGAAAAAGAAAACTCAGTATGCAGAAAGAGATTTATGCAAGAGTGGGGAAACTCAAGGAATATTCAACATTAATGAATCAACTGCAACACCTGAAAGTCCTGCTGGTTTTATTCATTTCTCAAACAACATTGTCCACAGGTGTGGAAGCAGCTGAATTTTCTGGTAGATAATAAAAAAGTTAGACTCTTAAAAATCTTGACCATTTGAAACCATTATCTATGCTTGTCTGAACTGTTTATCCACAGAATAGTATCTATTCTGTAACTGATGCATGGTATATAATAATTTCATAACCATCTTAGTAGTGAGTCCTACTAGGACTGTTTTCCTGGCACCAAGGAATGGACAACTGGCACTTCAATAACAGTCAGTTGACAGAAGGATGAGTTCAGAGCTACAGGCACATCTCAGATTTTAGAACAACTGGCCACATTCTCAGCATCCTGTCTACTTCTTGGCATCATGTCACGTGTCTGATTCGAGCTTCAGTTCATGGGAGAAACTGCATGCTCAGCTCCCCTTCAGTGTTCATATCTGCCTTCCCCTGATACTTTACCTCAGCATCCGAATCTCTTGATACCTTTAATCCATGCTCTTACACTGCCTGCAGGCCCTGTAGCTCCAACACTGCCTTCACCGCCCACCTCTGCACTTTTCAGATGATGAAAAAGAAATCAGAAATAACCTGTGACCCAAGCTCTTGGCAGTTACAGTACAGAAGGCTGCAGAATCCATATGCCAACATACACAGCAGCTGATAGTAATAACTGGAGAAATACTTACTATTATCTATTGATAAGAGCAATTTTCAAGTGTCTCCAGTCTGCATTTGGTTCCTGTGGAGGTACTGCAGAAATACAGAGCTGTGCTTGTGTATGGTTACTCTGCATACACAAACAAGTTGGATATTCACATCTGGAATTTGAAGGACTCACAGAACGCTGCACAGTGCCAGAGATTAGTGAGATGTTCTGTTTTTTGCATGGTCCCAACAGTGGGTAACTGCCAGGTAGTTCAAATAAATTACTTATTTGGAAATAAATTTGATTTGGAAATACAATGATATAGGCATTCTTGGGAGACACCCAATTTCTTCCTGTTGACCTGGGCTCAAGTAATTCCGTTTGTTTTGTAATTTGCCTTTGTTACTAGCTTCATACGGAATGTTTGCTCTCATAGCCAGATTGAGGTTATCACTTGTTCCCATTCTGTTTCTTTGAACATTAAAAATTCAAACAGTCTGTAAATCAGCCTCCAAAATGCACTGAAAAAAATATGTATCTGCGCACATGGATGACAGGACTAGAACTTCCATTCTTTGGACTGACATGATAGCATAGGGTAGGCTGCTCAGAATTTTTCCAAGACAACTTCCAAGAGCTTCAAAGATACTTCAGAGAGGAGTCTAAGTGCAGCAAAGCTGAATTCAGTTTGTTTCCTTGGCTGAGAAAGTGACAGATAGATTCAGATAAGTTCAGTCTTAGACCAGGAATTAAAATGGAGCAACCTAGAAAGTGTTTTATGACTCCTTCAGAGTTTCTCTGGGCAATATTTTTATGCCACTATAAAAGAAAACACAGGAAATTAAGCTGCAGAAAATATATTAAAATAACGTGAAGAGCTTGACTTTAGCCCCAGAAAGCTAAAAAACAACCAACAGCCTTTTGAGGGTTAAAACTCAAACTACATCTTTGCCTTGAATCTGTATGAAAGTTCATACTGTCTAGATAAGGTGCTACTAGGTCCTTCAAGCAAAGAGTTTCATACACTTTCTACCATCTGATCATGTTAAAGACTAGCTGTTGCGATTAACTCTGAATTACCTTGGAGCTTTTAGAGCTTAACACAGTCCTTGAAGTTATTTTAATGTAAAGCATTTTGTGGCTCAATATCTTTGTCACCTGCACCTCTGAGAGGCACATATGGATTTTATTTAGAACTTGTGTTTGCAGTTTTTGGATGGAGAACAACTTTTGAATCCAAATTTATTGTCAGCCTCAGCCACGGCTTTAAAAACAACATCACTGCACTGTTTTCGTTGTTTTTTTTTAAGGGGACCTTCACTCATCATCTGTTTCTTTAAATCACAGATTTATAGGAAGTTTGATTGTAATGCATGACTGAGGGAAAAGGCCAAATGCGGACGGACTGAGGGCTGATCCACAGTCTACTGTAGTCAATCAACAGATTTCTATTAGATTTGATTTGTTTTTCTACTAGATTTGATTTTTGTTTTTGATTTGTTTGTGGACTAAGCCTTATATGAAAACAGATGCAGTTATTGACTGTGATACAGTCCCCTCTCTAGAAATGCAAAGGAGTATGCTAGAAATATGAGACAGAAGATGAAAGAGGAAACTGCCTTTACGCTGTACCACACAGAGTAGGTGTTTGGGCCAGGTTCCAAATCTATTTAGTTCAATGGACTTCAGATCAGACCTTGACCTGACACATTCATGTAGAGTGGAAGCAAAAGTAGAGGCAAGAAATTAAGCAAAGGAATTTTTTATAGGAAAGAAATCCATTTGCTCTCTTCTGCTGTGCTATAATCCCTCCAAGAACCTCCAGCCACAAAAGGCATTTAAAATATCTAGGTGAACCCTAGAAGATAACCTTGCACTGAAAGAGTGAACCGTTTTTCTCTCTCTGAGGTTCCTGTATTCTCATGAGATGATGGATCAGGACTTAGTTCTGGTGATAAAATAGTGTTACAGTATTTGTGTTCTTTACCTTTCTTGACATGATAGTAGTAAAAAATTTTGCTTTTTCAGCAGCTGGTGGTTTTGACCTTGCAACAGCCAGTTTGCAATAGCAACTTGTCCCACCCATATGCTGCTGGCACTCAGGGCTCAGTTTAGTTGTCCGGCCCTGAAGCTGCACTAGCAGCAGGTCAGGAAGATGTAATGCTGACAGGTTTCATGCTTTCCCGAGGCAAATGTATGCAAGAGGCCTCCACAGATACTGAGGGAATTTTGGCAAATTTCTGGAAAAAAAAAGCATGTATTATTCTAGATCACCATGACACTTGTATTCCACAATGTCCCATGCTGCCTATAATACAGAGATTCCCCATCTTCTCTGTTTTCTTTATCCCCTCTGCATTTGGGTCTCTTTCTCCAAGAAGCCCCAGCACAGCACACGCATGCAAAGGTAGCCAAGATATGACCATGGAATGTCTCCTGCACTAAAGGCCTTTTTCGGGAAATGAACCACGCTGGCAGAATAAGGAAATCCGGATTCCCAGCTTTATGCTTCTTTGCACAGGCCCTTCTGCTACAAATGGATCAGAAGATAAGCATTAACTGGATCTCTGGGTACGAAGCAAACCTACTGTACCTTAGTTTCACTGGGACTACAGGAAAATAGACAAGTGCTCTGTGTTATATAAAAGCACTGCTATTTGTGAATGAAATGTACTGCATAAACACAGACAAATATTATTTATGTGATCTTTTTCCCATATAAACATGAGGATCTTTTTGAAAAGAATATTGTAAAAAATACAGTTTGGTTTGAACACATAGAATCTAGGTTAGTCCAATCAACAGAGTTGTTCCAGATTTATTCAACATAACTATGATCAAAATTTGTCTGACTGTCACTCTCCTAGCAAGCTTCATAATCTCTTTCTCCAGGATGCTTCCCTCACCTCTTCAAGTCTTAGGCTCTGTTCTGAATTTGTAAGGATCAGATTATCACCACATATTCATTCTTTCATTCCAAATATGTGTCTCATACTGAATAGCTATTTCTTATATATAATAACCATATTCCATTGGCTTGTATGTAGTAGAGGGAAGCGCCTAGTATAGAGGATTTCTGCCTGGAGGCAGGTTTCTTTATCTTCTGCTTGGAATGTCACTAGCACTTAGCTTCTTTCCAGGACTGGGAAGAGCTTTGGCTGAAGCCCTTGAAACATGGACACCAAAGCAGCAGGAGTCAAAGTACTCATTACCACTTTTTCAGAGCTCTGATTCCTTAGGTGACAGGATGCTGGTTCAGATATTGTTAATCAGAGCAGCTGCATGATTGCTCACAGCTATACGTGCTTATCCAGCTGGCAAGATGGCTGTTCCAGCAACAGGGAGAGGCACGCATCATTTTAAAGTTGGAGAGAGGAGCTTAGCCTAGGTCCCCTCACAAAGGGAATTTCCAACTGATTGGATTTACTTGCTTTGTGTTTCTCATCTGTACATCAGGATGGCAGAGATTCAAACATGCAGCCACTGCCTGTGCAGTCAAAAGTAACTATAAGAGTGAATTGCAGTCACTCGCTCTAGGCCTGCTTCAGTAAGATGCCAGACTGAAGTCAGTATCCTGCAGTCAGTAGGAGTTGTGAAGGAGCTTCAGATTCTCAAGTACTGTGCACATGTCCTTGGTGCCACAGAAAGATAAGTAATGTGGGTTAGTGTGCAGCAAACATGCCCAGCTACAAAGGAGAGTACTACAACTACAAAGTATCACACTGCCTTCCAGTGTGATACTGATATATCACTTGCTGTTGCTTTCCCCATGTATGAATGCCACAGTGTATTACTGGTGTACATCATCCAGAATAAAACATATCACTTCACCTTTCAGAACCTTCCTTTTAGTTCAGTTTCTCCTGCATGAGGTGAAAAAACATTACCTGATGATGGGAAATGTTTTGAACCAAAGCACAGTTCATGTGCTTTGAATTAATTTTCAATATCGCTGCCCCTAAATTGAAATTAAAACGTTACACCTTGTTTGCTTAGAGTCCCAGTTTCCAGAGTTATTCACCGAAGAGAACTTCATTCGAGAAGTCATTCTCTGGCTTCGCTGGGACCCATTTGAAAGAAATGGACTAATCTATACTGTGGTGAGAAAGATGCTGTTCACCATGTGCAAGGTGGGACTTTAGGGCATATTATTACTCTTAAAGTTTTAACACTGCACCAGAAACTCCAAAAAAAAAAAAAAAAAAGATACAAGAACTGGTTTTGCTGCTGCCAGTCCCAGCTCCACTTTTAGATAAAAGCTGGAAGTTGGAGTAGGGGGCACACTTCCTACACTGCATGTGCCTTGCCCACGATAGAGCTATAGCCACAAGTGACAGTACTCAGGCTAGCTAATTTGGGGAAGCCTTGCCCCATACACAAACACAAGGTGAAATCCATCCTGAGACACATGCACAACCCCTGTGGGTGACAGCGTGTTTCATGTTAAAAATACATTTCAGTGGTGTGGGAGAACACTGCGTTTTTTACACTGTGGTAGGCCTCTGGCAATTGTAACCTACATTCTGGCAGTAGTGGAAGAGCGAGAGAGGTAACAAGGTGCGTAACATAAAGAACGCTTCCAACAGCTTATCTGCAACTCTGTCCTCCCTGCATTTATGCTTGCACCTCCTAGCATGAATTGCAGTCAGTGCTGATTGGCTTTTTATTCTACATTGCTGCCTGGATTTTCTTCAACCCACTCTGTAAGTTGCAACTTCACCTGCAGGATTGTACCCAGAAATGCACTTTTCTGCACATGAATAAATTACCCCATTACTGTTATTCCAAGCTACTTCAGTTAGTATTTTGGGGCCTCCTGGGATTCGTCCTTCACAGCGGAACCTGAAGGCCATTGTGTTAGCCTTCAACATTGCTACAAAAAACATCAGTACAAAGACTTGATATGCAAGAATCATCCCTGTATCTCTCTACTGACATCTGTGTAAGTTACCCTAGAGAATGATTTTGCTTGTAAGGAAAAGACCTGGACTCCATGAAGGTGGAGTATACATTTTTATCAAGGAGACCTAGGGGTATGTGCAACTCCTACACAAGCAGTGTTACAAAAACAGATCTGAGGTCATCTAAGTGCTGCCCTCTGTGTTGGACAGTGTGTGTACCTAAGGTGATTCAGGTTTCATGTATTTTTTAATAAGCAAAATAGGGGGAGGTATTCATACTGCAGTCCTGCTCCCCTTTGGCATTAGAAATGCTCGTGATCGGCACACTTCCAAGAATTGTTTCATTTTGACTAAGGACCTTCATAATTGCTCTTTGTGTGTTGCTTCTGAATAGTTATCCTGCAATTTTTATGCCAATTTTAAATGTCAAGGCAAGTAACATGGCCTCACATGATGTTATGTTGCAATTTGGCGTGACCTGATTTCTGTACAGAAGCACCATGTGAGGTGACCAGTTAGCTGGTGTCCAAAGACAGCTTCCTGCACCAGGATACAGCCTAGAGAGCTTTGAAGTACCTGTTGCAACTAAACTGACTCTTCCAGTTGTGTTCAGTAAGTACTAAAGTTCACTGGGAATACAAGTGATTATGCAGGAGAGATGTCAATGCAAATAGCTGCCCCTGAATTATAGCAGGATTCAATTGCTTGTCTAGTGAATAGGGTTCCAAAACAAATCCGCATTCTCTGGGTCTGTACATGCTTATGCCCCATGTTGATTCAGAAAACATGTTTCATAAAATCCTCTCTGGATTGAAATTCATAATCTATCATCTGTCTACTTATAACAGACCAGAGAGACTATCTGCAAAACAGTTCCCAGTATGGTAAGTTTCTTAAGGCTTTAAACCTCATGATTAATTTCAGATTGTTTAGCACTTGGTTGTTTTCATAAGGGTGGTTAATAAAACAGACAAACTGCAAAAACCAAGCCAGGCTGAGCGCCTAGCATTTCTGCTTGATGTTAAAAGCCCATCTTTTTCAGTAAATGACACTAGGTGACTCTGAATGTTGCAGTTTAAAAATAGTTTCTAACTCAGCAAGCCAAGAGTCTGTAGGATTTTTAAAAAATGATCTTTGCCAGATGTTCTGATACTAAAATAAGCAATAGTGAGAGTGTTAAGGAAAGTACTAACAAGAACAGCCAGAATATTGTACAAGAAAGTATCTCATAGAGATGCAATAAAAACCCACAGACCCTTACTGAGGTGCTGTGCAGGGTCCTAACAGACCCTGCTAAGAGGTATGCAGAAGCATGAATTTTGGCTACACACCCTTCTTGCCTAATCTGTACAATCTCCACTTTGGGAGTACGGTCGGTTACCACTTCAGTCTATTAGTGGTTGCAGATCAGTAAAACTCAGCACAATAACTTTAAGAAAGCAAAGATTCTTGGTCTCATTGTCCACAATGGCAAAGGCCATCCAAAAGCAACAGATTTTCCTGTCATGAAGGTCAGACATCATATCATAAATAGTTTACTGATTATCATGCTGTGACTATTGAATCTGAGGTGGTTTTGCCAGATTGTTAGCTAGTTTGTGTGTTAGCAAGTCTATCTGTACGTACAGAAGGATCCAAGTTGCAAACTTCACTGACTGTAGTAAGGCCTGGATCCTAAAGCCCTTCCTCAAGTGACCCTACAGGAACATTTCCCAAAAGGCTAGTTTGCCCATAGTCAGTTACTGCTTTTCACTGTCTACACAGAAATACTTTTAGTGAAGTTACCACTGATTCAAACAGCAGGAACTGCCAGTGGTATTTGTCTAAGCTATTCAAGGGATTAGTTGCAGATAACTGATGCTCTTCTGCTTCATATCCAAGTAAGGATAAAGCATCTCAGGAACAAGCTTTTATAACAATCCAGGAAGAAATACAGTTGTGAACAGAAGAAGCTAAAAGATGTTGTTTCCAAAACTGACTGTGATGCATGTGACACCATTCTGTTGCTCCCAGGAGACTGGAAGCTCCAGAAGCCAGGAAGCCCCCAGAGTTCCTGGCCACAGTCTGTGCACATCATATGGCTGCCCTCAAACCTTGGTTCCTGGAAACCCCAAGTCACGGGCAGACCATTGTGAACCCATGCAGTTTTCCATGAAAAATTTGTGATTGGAGTAGATTCCACTGAGCCAGAAGATTTGTATAAAACATTTGTGGTTTATCAAATTCATATCTAACTGTGGTGTCAGAGACTGTCAGGAAAGAATTAGCACTGCACTTCACACTAAGTTAGCGTCCCTTCATGGCAAACTTCTTGCCATACTGTTTCTTCACATTCCTTGTCAAGTGGACAATAGTTTATACAGTAAGTGAACTATAGTGATACGCAGTTCTAGTTCAGAGTAAACTTTTATATCAGGCTGTACTGTAGATCTGAACATTTCTGAATCTGAATTTTTCTGATAGAAAATCTTGTTCTTCTAGATGAACAGTTCCTCCCAGTACAGGCTTCCATCTCCCCAGCCATAATCTCCAAAAGCAGAATTACAGCAAGCACCTAGGCTGAATCCTGAAGAAAATCTTTCTGTTGGCTTCATTGAGGCCAGGATTTATTCTGTGTGTATGGCACAGCAGTGAAAAACAGCCTAAGTAGACAACAAAAGCTAGAGAGAATCCCATGTTTGGAAGAGGGGAATGCTTGGATATAAGAATTCAAGCATAGTCACCATAGTCTCCAATTGCTTTTAAAAAAATAGAATTTTGGAAGCTAATCAATTTTTGATAAAGTTGTATTCTGTTGTCTGCTTGTAAAACCTGAAACCTTCAGCCAGATTCAACCTCTAAAGATACTTACAGGGTAAGTTCAAATCCACAGCAAGTCACATGCTAAGCCTAGGTCACACATCTTAGCTCCCTGCCATTACCTAATGCTAAAATTGTGATAATATCAGCACTGGCCATGTTACTAACTTGTGGTCTTATCTTGGTCCCACTAAAATCACAGGTAAATGTAAGCATGGCCTGTCAATTTCTATATTGAAGTCTGAGCCCTTAGAAAATAAATGGAAACCACAGAAACAAAGATACTTCCTTTTCTATTGATGCTATAACATCTTTACCCTATATGTTTTATATTGCTTCCACTGACATGCTATGAATGCCAGAAAGAAAAGCTCAGATTGAACCCAGTTAATTAAAAGGATTCGCACAGATGGTTTGCCTGGTACTTTACAGAGGCAGCTAATTAAAGCAATGTTAGTCAGCACTATTAAAATGCCAGATAAAGCTTTAGGAACAATGCTGATTAGGAAACAAGGTTTACAAATAGGGCATTAAGCAATGCAGTATGCTTGCAGTTAATTAATCCTGTTTTAACATATCTTAACTGAGGCACAGAATAATGCATGCTGATATCAACATTAATGTCAAGATTTTTCAAAGTTCAAACCTGGCAGTCATTAAAACAATACACAATGACTATAATTTCATATTCTGCAGGAGAAGATGATGCGAGGGAGTTTGAACTCCTCTAATTAGCCATGAGTTAAAGAGCACTAGAAGAGAAACCAAGGCAAGTCCTAGTTGTAGAAAGTTACTCACTGACTGACTTTCTCCAGAAGTTAGATATGGGCATGCAGTATAAACAAAGCTTCCTTGCAGTTTCAGACAGATGCTGCGTTTGGAGGGGATCAGCTGCACTCTTCAATATGCTGTCTCCAATATAGGACTGTATGTATTTTTTTGCAGAAAGTCATGTGGTATTGATCTGAAAACTTCTTCTAAACCTTGTTTTATACAACCAAATAGCCCCATTCACTTAATGTGTTAGAAGATAATCATATGCACAGGTATGTGCAGCATCAGGACCTAAAACATGTTCTTATTCCCTGTAATTGAAACTGACTTTTCTTGTAACTATTGCATCAAATAAAACTTCAAAATAGCAATAGAATTGCATCCTATATTCCAAAGACAGGCAGATGTACATGTGTTTTGGGCTGTATGTTATGATTTAGCTGTCATAGGCCTAACTTCTATAATCAACTTTAGAAGAAATACAGATGAACAAAACTACTTACTGCAACCATCTATTATTGTTGGCCAAGCAATGTTATTAGTAGCTCTGTTTAAAAGGCAAGCTTTTCTTTACTGGCATCTGCATCACAGTTGAAAAAAGGCACAGGCTCTTGATGTCTTATTCTTGTTACTGAACGATCTTTCTGGAAAAAATAATTCCATTCCTAGCTGAAGTGCATAACTGCAGTGTGTGCCTCTTGGTCCTCTGCTGATCTCAGATGGCCAGCCTGCATCATTTTCAGGTATAGTTCTAATAGTCCCACTTAGTTTCCTACGCCTTCTGTGTCATACATGCAAGGGTCTGAGAGGGAGAATTGTAGTTACCAAGGAGTCCATCTATCCTCCGTGTAGACCCTAATATTAAGCAAACAATAGAGCAGCAAACCTTGAGCTGCTGGCCCAAGCTGGTCCATAGCAAGCCATCCTATTGCTACCTGTCTTTTTCCTCCTCAAATAATGTAGCAGTCTAAAGCATCTTTTTAATCAGGTTAGGAGATTTCTTGTGATCATTTAATCTGACAGTGTTGGAAGCCAAGGAAGAAGTCAGAATCAGAGTGAGTACTGGCTATATAAGAAAAGCAGTTTTTTTCCCTCTGCTGCTCACCTTCCTTCTGGTTAGAAAGGCGGCAATGGTTGTCTCACTCAGCCTTGTGTTTCTCAACTCAGCAGTCTTATGCCAGGGCTGATCTGCTGCTACCCTGTAATCCTGTAGGAACCCTACAATAGTTCAACATTACTGTAGATAGGGAAGTAAAATGAAATGTATAAATAAAAGTTTCACCATCCTCCTTCCCTTATTTAAAAGGTATAATTTGGAGATTTCATAGTGATCTGAGCAATGTGGCATATACCAAGGTAAATCTGCAGTAAAATTTACTCTCTTCATCCAATATGCTGATGAGTCATGACAAGTCATTCAAGCATTAGCCTTTGCCAACATCAGACCACAAGCCAAACACTGTCTGTGGACAGGCATCCTGCATGGGCACAGCAACGCCCTGCAGAGGCTGCATGAACAGGCCCTCATATCCAGACAAAAAACATCTCTATTCTCCTTTCATTTCTCCTTTCATTTTGTTTCCAGTTCTACTGCTCTTCCAGTTGCCTGAGGTGCAGGGGGATAACTAAGGGTTTGGCAATCCCTCTTTCTGCTTTCCAGGAGGTCACTCTCAAAAAGCCCAAGAAATTATGGTGACATAACTTGCGGGAGGTGGCACAGTCCTGAGAAGTGCCTTTTCCTTTGTGGTTTCCAGTATTTGTGCCTAATGGGACAGTAGCTGAATTTGTCACTTCAGTCTTTTGCTGATGACTTTCAAAGGATGTGTCTTAATTAGAACATACATCTTGCTATTCCAGAATGTGTATTACTAGTAAACCATACAGAAAGTGCTGAATGCATTGCATTTTTGTGCCAAGCACAGGAGTTGTCAAGGCTTTGTACTATTTTGTCAGATTTGGGAAAGGTACCATTACACACCTTTGATTGCACTGAGATAATGCTGCATTTGGTGCTTCAAAGGAAGAAGTGCAAATATCATGTCTGTCTCCTGAAGAGAAATGAAATATCAGGCATGGGGGCCTAAATGGCTACTAAATGGCTAACTTCTCCTGCCAATCTCCGGCAGAAGGTTCTTTGCTGACCCACTAGACCCACTAGATTTTCAAATACTGTAGTATTTGACACATACTGTATATGTATATTCCACAGTCAGATTTGACATTTACCATTCCAAAGAACATTAATATTTGATGAAGCCAGCATAACAAAATATATGCTTTTATGGAAAACTCTAAATGCCAGTGTTTAATGCCAGTGCATATCACCAGAAAACTGCTCTTTCCTTTGACCTCCCAGCTGAGAACCTTGTGTTCTGTGGTGGCATAACTTCACAAAAAAAATCTCCCCAGGTTTATCTGATAGATAATGAAAGGAGCTACAGCAAACCCTGAATTTTCGTGTTGTTTTTTTTTTTTACATGAAAGCCCAAACCCACTGAATGAAATTTCAGCTGCATTCCTAGAAAATCTGCAGTGATTCTGGCTCCAGAGAACAAACACTCCACTGTTACTTCCACAGAGCTCGTGTTCAAAAAGTTTCTTCCCATGCTGAGATGCTAAATTCATGTAAATATAAATGCATTAGTGCCAGATTTACTGCCCAGTAGGTATCAAGTGACTTAGATTTCATAGGTAAAGTATAATCCCTTTGCACAGTTTGTCAGCTGTGCGATAGTTGAGTAGTCTATGGAATGTTTTAACATAAGATATGGATAACTTTAAGAAGAAAATTTGACCAATGTGGTACAGAATTCCCTATGATCTTCAGTTGAAACAGGAGGTTTCAGGGTTGAACTGGCACTGCCATCTTGTACACTTCATTGTATGCACTCAGTTCTGCAAACAAAATGCACTGATTTGCACATTGACATTATAATGCAAATAAGAGAAACATCAGCTTTTGGGTGGCTTTTGAAGTCTGCCTTTGAAAAGTTTTGCCCATTCTGGAAACAACAATAGCAATGAAGTATGAAGACCACTGGGAAAAAAGGTTTACATGGTACACGGGTTTGTTTGCTCTTGACACAGCTCTATCATCAGTATCACTCCTCCTGTATACCAGGTCTGTGCCTGTGGATGTCATGGAAGCAGCATTATGCATGCCCTATCGTACACCCTGCTAACCTGCAACTAAGTCTTCTATGTGCTACAACACTACAAATCATTAATAAAGTAATACTAGTCCTAAGAAGGGGGAAACCATGCTAGAAAGGTGTTATTGATTATGGAATTTCGTGTGTATACAGGACCTAATGCTTTCTACATTAAAGCACAAAAAAGCCATGTATATGTAACAAGCAGGCACATAACTGCACCTACCCATCCAAACAGCGAATGCTATAGCAGACAGGGCAAGAGAAAAGACAGCAGCATGAGGGATGGCCATCAGTGCTGGTATCTCTGATTGCATCAAAATCCAAAGATTAACTGGGACAGTCAGCTCAAAGTGTGAGTTACGAAAGTTCAGCAAAATAGCAACATGAGAATATCACTTATATTTTCTGGCATGATAAAACTTGTCCTTTTCTAATAAAGAGCAATGGGGGAGAAGGGAAGCTTTTCCATCCCTGTACCTGTGATACTGCTCGTTGTCAAGAACATTTGCATGAAGTGTTCCTTTCCCATTGCTTCCAGAGGATTCCCTTTTCTCAGTAAGCAGTAAAATCACCGGGAAATCCTGTGAATACAATGGCACCACCTACCATCATGGCGAAATGTTTGTGGCAGAGGGGCTTTTCCAAAACAGGCAAGCAAACCAGTGTGCCCAGTGCAGCTGCTCAGTAAGTACCATGATTTGTTAGAGCCTTGCTCTGTCTATGCTTCATTGTGCCTTTCTAGAAGACAAGACACTGAAATGTGTGCAACACATAGCACACAGCAGAGGCTGGGAATTGGGAGTTAATGCTGAAACTCACGAAAGTGCTCTGAGCCAATCTGTGGCACAGGGTGAATGCCAGGCTGCCTTTTACTCAAACACAGTGGACAAAGCTTACCCTGTCAAGCGTCTGCTGTAAGTAAGCTTACAGTGCACAGGCAGCAGGTAAAATATTGCTACTTGGCATATACAGAATATTTCACTTCAGCCTGACTGCAAAATACAGCACTAAGTCATGGACTGAAACTGGATTCATTTGGACTGAGATGGTAAGAGCCCCACAGGCTGGGACTGGCCGGCTCTGTAGCTTGACACTGGGCCACAGATCCATTCCTGAGGTGACACCAATTCAAATCCAGCATATTTGAGCAGTCACCCAGTGGCTCTTCAGAGGCACTGTCTGGACCAAAACAACCCTCTCAATCCAACCAGCTCTCTTCAGTATCAGGACCTCCTCTGATCAAAGTATCATCATATTCAACATTAATGACAAACTGAACAAGCCAACTACTGAACAAACTTTGCGACTGCAGGTTTTAGTCACCGCTAAGTTTTTCCTCCACATCCGTGGTAAGACACAACAAAGAGAGAGCCCGGGGAAGAATTTATACCAGGTGATTTTAGTACCAACAGTGTCAGATAGATTTTAAGCCTATAATCATTGCAGTTCTTTCCCTCCCCACATTTTCACTTGTTTTGCTTTTCCCCATATTTTAAAAGAAAGGGACCTTCCTCTGTGTGACAATAAATGTAAGAAACGCTATTCAGACTCTTCATTGGTCTAATATTCTGCTTTTGGCTACTAGAGTGGCATTTATGCAAACACCCGTACTAGATTTAAATATGTCCATAAAAATAGATATACAGTACCATATGAATCGATGACTCCTTCTAAATGTTCCTTGTGTTTTACTGGCAGGAAGGAAATGTATACTGTGGGCTGAAGACTTGTCCCAAATTAACGTGCTCTTTCCCAGTTTCTGTTCCGGAGTCCTGCTGTCCAGTTTGCAGAGGTAAGTGTTAGTACATCCACAGAAGGACACAGATCTGAATGTACTCCTTCCCCTGTCAGAGCCCTGGCTGTGCACCAACACTGTCACTCAGGACACTGTCTGCAAGTTTCCCATTTACTCACAATCCAGGGCATGCTGGGAAATTAAACCTCACATTCCAGCAGGGTAACATTGCTAGCTTTGTTTTCCTAAGCTGAAACAAGGAGAGAACGCGCTGATGATAAAGTTGCATGCCCATAATGAGGTAAAACAAGGCTTCAAATGATGAATTGAAATAGCTGCCATTGCTTTGGGTAGAAAAGCTTTGAAATAAAAGATGAGCTTCTATCTGACAAGTCACCAGACCTGCTCAAGTTTTACAAGACACAAGAATTTCAGTTCAGAGGGTAAGGCCGATTACTCCAGTTCAAATTAGGTGGCAATCTATATTTGGGTAACATTGGTATTTTACTAGCAATTGCATTTTAGAACATGTACACACAGAGAACTTGATTACAAGGAAGTGTACTGCCAGCCTTCCCTGCCTTTCCAAATGTCTAAACCTAAGAACCTGTCTAAATATCTGAAGATTTCTAAATGTATTTTATTGCACTGTTGGTAATATTGGTATCTCACTGTGGCATTTGAATCACTACTTCTAGAGTATCTAAGCACCTATGGCCAGCTCTCAAAGATGCAGATAGGAACCTAAGGATGCCTGTGGTTTTCAGAAGGGCCACTCTATTGTTATTAGTGATGCCAGGCTGCTTTGAAAACCTCTCCTGCTTGCACCTCTGTCCTTTTGAAATTCTGCTTGTTTGTACTCAGGACTACTGCATGGTAAAAATAAGGAGTGTTGTATTGTCACTTGTATAATTTTGCCTATGGTTGTTGAGAAACACAGACCAGCACAGTCCCACAGTCCCCATCCTAAGGAGTTTATTGAGTACACACACTGGAGCAAAAACTGAGAGGTGAAAGGGCTGAGCCAGAAAGAGCTTTAGGGTGCATCAGTGGTTAATAATGCAGCATGATGCACCGACAGTATAGGAGGCTTTGAAGGAGCAAGTTCCTGAACAGAAGCAGCGTAGTCATGTCAGTGCAGCGAACTGTCTAAGCTAGTTAACCTGCGTAGATGCAGTGGTAATTAGCATAAGTGTGGCACCATGCAGGACCTGAAATAATCTCTCGGCAGGGCAACGCTGTGAGCTGCATAAATACATCCTCTCAGTCTGAGCAAGGATGAGGATTTCTATGCAGTACTCCTTTGCCTGGAAATTATTGCTCAATTCTCTGCTGCTTTGCCATGCTACTCCGAGGTACCTTTACAAATCTTGAAACATTTTGCCGGACAAACTGCTTATAAAGCTTTCTGACCTCAAGCAGGCAAGGTCCTAGTCCTAGTTTCCCAGGGTGAAATCCAGTGATTTAACACGACAGTTCAATTAAAGCAAGTCCTTGCTAATCATATGATTCCTGGTATCTGTTCCCTGATAATTATTTGATCTGGATTTGAAACCAGCGTCTTCCAGCTACAAAAATCAAACTGACTTTCAAAGTATGAAGTATCAGACTTAGGTACGCTCCAGCCTTACGCTGGAGAAATCAGTCACTGCAGCCAGAGAGAGAGTCACTAATGAGGAACAAGGTCTTTAGAATTTCCATATAAGAGGTAAGATTAAATTGGATTATTCAGTAAAGGAGACCCAGTGGCTCCATTTGTGCAGAGTTTTTAAAGTGTATTCCACTGTCTATAATTCTTACTAAAAATGTTAAAATTGTCATTTCTCTCATAATCAACCTTGTCCTTTTCAATATGGCCTAAGCTGTTTTATCTCCCCTCTGTGATACTTACAAAATGTAAACCTAAACAAAATGTTTGCATCAGAATCTCAGCACAGCCCATGAGGAAGAAACTGAATCGATTTCTGTTCCCTGCCTGGCCGAAAATACTAACAGAGTATATTCAAATTTGCTGATTTTCCTATTCAGTCCTCTACTGCTGACTAGAGAAGGCTCCAAGCACTATGGTTCAGATGCTGATTTATGTCAGGATCCAACTTCCCCTTAACTTAAGAGGATAGTTCTCAAAAAATGCACAGAGGATAAAATGGTAATACATAGTATGCAATAAGGTAGTGGATCCATGATGGATCTGACTGAGTGAAATCCAGTTAACTCCAGAACTGGAGACACACCTGCATCAGCACCGTGGCTCTCCCAGGCCAGCGGCACATGCTGCTGCACGTCCTGCTTCAAGGACCCAAGCTTGCGTCTGTGCCTGGCACTGATGTGTGCCATCCATGGAAAGCAGCAGGCTCATGATGTGGTACTGCACTGCGTTCCACAGCAATTGCTTGGCACATATAGAGCTAGGCTTCGAGCCACTAGCAAAACAATTTTATCTGGACCTATATCTGAATTCCAAGGCTGGGATAAATTCCAAGGTCAGCTCCACACTAAATGATTTCTCCTGTTCTTGTACAAGTTTTCCAAGAATCAGATATCCATTCAAGTTCCACAGCTCGTCCTATCGAGGAACACCTCTAAATATGTCTTTAACAACTTCTTAAAGCCACATTCTCTCTCTAGCCTGAACTGATGTTTCCCTGCTGTAATTTTCATTGTGGCCCATGCTCATTTATGTATGTATTTATGAAGCTTGTCTTTACCCAGAAAACAGCTGGACGCTACTCCTGAATAGAAACTGAGTTTCTTCTTCTTTCCAACTTTCCCTTCCATGAATCACATGTTTGGCTGTGAGGAACTGGAGCCTGGCTGTGCAAGTCCCTCACATTGATTCTCAAAAGCATTCATTACTTCTGCATTACATGCACAAATTGCAAGTGCTCTAGCAAAACCCCTTCACTTTTAAAAGGCAAGTCAGAATGTCCTTGCTTTGTTATGAGTGTTGTTAGTGCTATGAGCCTTATTCTGTACTACTTGTATTGGCCTGATTCAAAAAAGCAGTGCTGAACATTTCATACTCTCTACACTCAAATATAGGATCCTGTGAGCTTACATGGGATCCAGTCTTAGTGGGCCAATTTCTCATACGTAATATCTCTGCCGTAACTTACTGCAGAGTTATTCACTGGCTTCCACATGAATTGTGAATTAACAAATTTTATTAAATGAAGCATAAATAAGAAGGAAAAAAACCAACCATGTAGACATAGGGGAAGAAAATTTGCAGGACAAAGTATGGCTTACATTTTCCTGTTATATATAATACAATGTTAATAATTGATGGCTACACTTCAGAGTGGACTACAAAAATGTAATTCAGGATTCAATTCACAGTAAAGATAAATGTCAACTGAGCAACAGTACTTGTAGGTCCCCTCAGCACACAGTAGATGGAAGGCCATACAATTTAGCTTTTCTCTGTGAGCTAAGCTAAGTCATGTCTCCTTGCCTTTGCCTGAGATCACAGAGGCAAATGGCTGCTGGAAATCATCTTGCCCATAGCATCGTGTTAAGCCACATAAATCTGATAGTAAATCTTCATCCTGTGCTTGCAAGATATTTGGGAAGTCACCTTCCTTTTGGTCTCTACAGAATCTAGTACAATAAAGTCAGACTAAAGACTGACACTTCTACACACTAATGCAACCGCCACCTTAAATTTAGCTGTAAAGCTGGGTGAGACTCCCCCTAGGTATCTCCCAAAGCATTCCACAATTACTCCCCTAACTGATACTGCTGTCCTTCATGTACAGGAGATGGAGAATTATCATGGGAACATGCCGACGGAGATATCTTCCGGCAGCCAGCCAACAGGGAAGCTGTAAGTGTGACCTACAATTTAAAGACACATTTTCCTGCTGTACATGCCAATACAGCAGGGAAAAAACAGAAAAGGATGTTAACAGGTTCGGCAAGGTATAGGAATATCTACTGCAGCAAACTCCTTAATAAACTCAGCCTGAATTCATGAATGACTGAATTACAAACTCCCAGGAACACCTGTGGGCTCTGGATTTGGTCTTCATTGTATATGCTCTATGAGAATAAAATTCCGTAGTGTTTTCTTTGCTGTGCAAGCAACACTTTAAAATCATAATTACGAACTCTTAATTTCCCAGTTGACATATATACATTTGTATATTTACGTTAGGGGCTTCACTGCCTCTGGGATTGAGTAACCACTACCAACTTACTCCTCAAGAGAGGCTTTTTATAACAGCATTTGGAGAGAACATGAAGAGCTTTTAAGCATTAGGCACGCTACCCAAATACGTGAACCAACAGGCCTTTGGATTAGTGAGAAGAATCATGCTTCATAAAATAACTGCTGTTAATACACACTATCCCTTCATGCCCATTGGTATTTTGGAAAATAATTCTGTGAAAACAACCAGTGTTTTTGCTCTAGAAAACACACTGCACTTTCCTCTGCAAATCCAGTAAGATTTCTCTGTCTGCGAGACAGATTCCAGTAAGGTTCTGCTCAGTCTGTGTAAAGTTGGCTAGCCCTGGCCCTGCATGAGAGTTCGCATCTGCAAGCAAACAAGAAGCCAGGCGGTCATTCTGCACATGTGCTCTGCCACTGCAGCCCAAGTAGAAAGCAGTTTTGATGAGGAAAACTAGACAGGTTCACCTGCTCTCCCCTATCTTGAAGCAGACATAAGTAAAGAAGATGTCTAGCTCTGAACTCTGTTTATAATAAATGCAGTGAAATAGGCTCTTCTGCACTGTGATTCATCTCCTCATGATGTAGAGATCTACAACAGGTCAAATGAATCATGTTCTAAAAGTGCCTCTTTGTCCACTGACTTGATTAGGGACTTCAGATGACCAACTTAGATATAGACACTTACACTGAATATACAGTCTGGTGAGATGAGTTCCAACTGTGTACGTGTAGGCGACTTCATTGCCATGTTAACTATCTGCAAAACCGGTATGGCCTTTATTTGTATGGTGCCATTCATTACTTTTGAGGCCTGTTTGATGATAGCGGCAACAATCATTGCCTGTGTTAAGCTTCTCATACAGCCTCTTTCTCCATGCTCATTGGAATGAGACGTTCACTTTCTTGCTCTCTTTCTGTCTCCCGACAGAGACACTCGTACCACCGCTCCCACTATGACCTGTCACCCAGCTCCACCAGGCAGGTAGTCAACGCTCCACGATTTCCCAGTGCCAGGAGTAACCGTGGAGTCCTACCAGATCCCCAGCAAGCATCAGGAACAATAGTACAAATTGTCATCAACAACAAGCACAAGCACGGACGAGGTAAAGACAAGTACTTCTTATGGTATTACCCTGGGTCAGGCATCTATCTATAGCTCAAGAAGAATTCTCCAAATGTACAGCAAAATCTTGGAAATTCACACTGGTATCAAGAGACCCAACATAAATCAGAAAGGCAAAGGCAATAAACTATTAAGGATACGAAATCAGCTCTTGACTGAGGTCAGTTGTGCACATCCAACAGTGCATTTCACTCTGCATGGGCACCACCCTATAGTGTTGCTCCCTGAATTACTTTGTGGGACCGTGCTACATAATTCTGAGAACACATGCTGCTGACCAGCAAAGTGAGCACTTAATGCCATGAAGGACACTACGATGCCCTTAGATTTGCTAACTGGTTCACACAGTGACTTGTCCAGTAGGAAACAGACCGTGATTATTTTCTTTACAGTGTCTCCTATTTTGTAACTTTACTAGCTGTAAAAAGCATGTGTTTAAACTGCCCCACAAATCTCAGACCATAAAGCTTTGCCATAGTATTAGGAAATTTTCTGCCTCCAAGGCTTAGCAAATTATTCTCAAGAAAGAAAATATCATTACTTCCCCCACCTTAAGCTCGTTGTCTGAGAGACAGGGGGTGCTTTTCCTCCTGCATGTCTCATAGTAGAGGCAGAGTAGGCAATTATCCTAGACTGGATGCCTGAGCTGTAACCAGGCACAGTTAACCAAAGTAATGAATCCCTTAGTGCCTGCTGATAATATAAGACATATTACATTATGGGGACAGCAGGATTTCGAGCCCATATGCCAAACCTTATACATACATGACCAAGACATATTCCTGCTGTGTTATAGGACAGACGAAAGTAGAGGAAAAATATCAGTTCCCCAGTTCATGGGACAGCAGGTGTTGTACAATAAAAAGGTTAGGGTGCTCAGTTCCCACAGTGGGTGTACCTAAGTCAACAGAGGTCTGCAGGAACAGGCCTAAGAAGCCATAAAAGAAATAGTTGTAAAAGCACACATTCAGAAAAGCAGCTATCCACAAATACCAGTCAGTAGGCACTCAGAAACTACCCACAAGGAGTTAAAAGTCCTTGTATTAAGGCCAACTAATCTTTCAAGGTATTAACTAACAGAAGGAATGTTGGCCATAGGATCTTTATTATCCACCTGAACAACCATGAAAAAACATTCAGATCATGCCAGTGTTTTATGCTGAATCTAGGAGCAGGAATCTCCACACAGTGCAATATCTTTGACATGAAATTCACACATGAAGACATCATCAAAGCGATTTCTAACTGATTTGTTTCAGCAAATAAAAAGCATACAGACGAATAGCATATTTCTGGATGCAGTGTAGTAACTGCCGCAACTTCAGACATTCGCTGCCTGGAGAGTGTCTGAGTGATCCCCGTGATGGAAATCAGAATGCTGACCATGTATTTTCTTTTGTTCTTATGTAATTAACAAGTATTTTATTAATTAATGCATGTGCCCCTTGAGACACGTTTCAACAAGCTAAAAAATAAACACATAACAATTCCCCTGACATGCAAATACCGTGCAGTTGCATGGATACAGATTTATAATTCTGAACATGAAGAGCATTAAAAACAGGGCATCTGGGAACTAGAAGTTATGGGCCATATTTTGGTTTCTACTGGAGGCTTCATCTGCTACCTCAGAGTACTTATTTAACTGTTCTGTGCTAAACAAATCCTTAAAACAGAGAGAATGTATCTACACTCTGTCAAGTATTATCCCTTCTCCTGTCATGAAATATTTATGTCCATAAAGGATCTGGAGAACTCTAGCTGGGGAATAAATCTATATAAGCATAAATATAACTAATAATACAGTATTTAAGCATGTAAGAAGCCTGCTGAGTACTTACCGGTTTTATCTCATTTACAGTTTTTTCTCTCATGTTCTCAGTGTACAGATAATACATTATTTGCTTTTATGTGACAAACAAAACTGTTTTCCACCTCTAAAATAAAATCATGTCTTAAGAAAAAGTTTAAAAGTAGCAGATTATAAACCAAATGATAGCATAACCCCATGAAAGACAATACATTACAAAGAACACTCACCATAAATCTGAGTAACTCAGTAAAGTATAAGCCAGTTGGTCACATCTGTTACCAGTTAGATGTAAATTTCAGATTACATATAAAAATTAAATCGCTTTTGAAAGTTACAGGCAAAATAGGAACATATTTTACAAATAAATGCATTAATAAAAATGATGGCATATTAGAAGAATTGGAAATATTTACAACATACCTCAGCTTCACTTTAGTTGCTTTTAGAAATCAGGCAGTGCCCTTTCTTTCACCTTGTTAGGATTAGTTTGCATTTTTCTTTGTGTTTATAAAATATTTAAAAAGAAAGAAGTAAGGTTTATAGGACAAGTGCAGACATGGTGTAAAGTGATATAATTCCCATTAACTGCAGGGTGACCCAAACTGGCTTCCACCAGGTATAGATTTTTCCACTCTCCTTTTGAGAGTTGTATTTCTCTGTCTCTCAGGGACACTGATGAAAAAAATGTTCTGAGATGCTTAGATGCTATTGGAATGAAATTTCAGTCCCATGTGCATCCTTTCAAGTTAATGTTTTCTTGTGATTCCAAAAGCAAAATGTCCCTATATGCCTATAGACATACGCATCTCCACAAAGGACATCAAACTTCCTTTTGCAACATTCCCTTGCTTTTGCTCTGTGTTGTGTAGCAGGAAGTCCCACGTGAAAGCAATATTAAAGGTCCAGGTGGCACTAATCCATCCTGTTGTGTCATGGCTCTCCTTGCGAAAGCCATGTTCAGCTAATGCTAAGAAAAGTTGTACAGATGATTCAGTGGCAAATGTCATGATTTTGCCAGCTGCAGATTCAATTCTAGAAGCCAGAGCCAATTTAACAGGCTGTGTCCTGTGTGTGGACAAAGATCAGGAGGGGGAAGGACGAGTTAGTTTTATAAGCTGGTTAATGATGCACAGTTGAAATGCATGCACTGGAGAGGAGCTAGTCAAATACTTGACTCAGCCACCTTCACCGTTCTCCTCAAAACAGTGATGGACATTGGCATCAGCGGATTTGGAATCAAGGCAGATCTCCTCAGAAAAGAGTGATCACAGGCTCAGACTCGTTTTAAGTGGCAAAACTCTGACTAATATTAACAAGCAGTGAAGTGAGCCAGAGAAACTAACAAATTATATAGACAGATACTGCTTTACACAAATGTGCATGAATTAAATGAACACTTGTGGAGGAACAGCCAGTGAACATACCTTCTCCAGTTGTACTTTTTCTTCCTTTTCTCTTCTTTTGTAGTCTGTGTTTCAAATGGCAAAACGTACTCGCATGGTGAATCTTGGCATCCTAATCTCCGGGCCTTTGGAATCGTAGAGTGTGTGTTGTGCACCTGCAACATCACCAAACAAGAATGTAAGAAAATTCATTGTCCAGAACAATATCCCTGCAAATACCCTCAGAAAGTAGAAGGAAAATGCTGTAAAGTCTGTCCAGGTAAAACAAAGAGTTGATCACAGACCACCTTTTTTCTGTGCATGTTAAGGGGCTTGGCTCAAGCCTTCTGGTCACAAGAAGATCTGAAGAAAATAGGAATAGCAGTGCCCACTGTTCTAATTTGTGTGCAGAGATATCAAAGTGAGACAGGTAGAGCTGCCTGGCCAGCCCTCCTGTTAACTGCTGTTCCTCAAATGGGGGGGCTTGCTGCTTGGGGCACATACATTCTCATCAGTCACTGCCTTTCTGTCTACTGTTAGCATGACTTCCTGACACTCATTTCCGAAGAGAACATTACAGAAACATACACAGACAGTTCATTACTGTCAAAAGACTCTCCCATCCTTCCCCCACTGCAGTACTCACAGAATATTCAAACCATCTTCTAGCTTGTGAAATTTGCACGGACATAACATTTTTTCTGCTTTTCAAAATGTACCAGAAGGATTCAAAACTCCTGATTACAAAACAATTGGTGTCAATTATATAACTTAATCCTTCAAATAAATACTAATGTATCATAAAATTAGCATTAAGTTTCTGTGCTGCACTAATGATGTTGACGTGCCTACAACTAGTGAAAAATCTGTTAATATGATGAATCTGCTGGTGGTTTGCCAAATGATCAGCCATGTTTCATATGATAAAAAGGCTAAAGGAGTGTCCAATTCCCTTCTCTGCCTTTAAACTTCTTTTCTAATCTGTATGGCCCATTTCTGTGCTTGTTTGGTGATGCATTGGGTGGAAATGCTCTAAGGAAATGAGTTGTTCAGTTGCATATGGAAATCCTTCATAGAATGCACACTTCACATTCTCTCTTTCTAGCCCTGCTTGCTGGGAAAGCACAATAAGTGGCAGTAGGTCGGCAGGAGGTGTGTATTGAGATTCTTTTGGATACTTGTGAATCTGAGATCCACAGCTTTTACTGAGCTCATCTGAAGATGAGAACAGTCGGCAAAAGTGGCTAACAGGCTTCATTGGAAAACGTAATAGCAAAATGAAAGTTACTGTCTTTTTGAGATTCTGTGCGCCAATTTTTAAGGAAGCTGAACCTATTCTTGTAATCTGTCTTCTGAGTTGCATCGTCTCTCTCACATTCTTGTCCAACTTCCAATTACCATCGGAATAATTACAGTTTCCACTTATATGCCCTATGACTTTCCCAGGTGGTCATGAGATAATGTGCACTGTGGCTAGCCCAGGCTTGCACTGAACTGCTGGCTGGCCATGTCCTTGTGTGCCAACTGGTCAGCTGGCTGCTGCTGAGCAAAATGCAGAATATGGGGGTTCTCCGTGCCCTTTTCCTCAACAAAGCATTAATTTGGGTCTCTTTGTTCTCTCCAACCACTAATTTTCACTGTTATTTAATTACGTCTGAGACTTCTACTGTTATTTCAAATACGTTTGAAAAGTGGACAACAGGTTGAAAAATCTTCAGAAGTCTCACAGACCAATACAGCTTATTTCTTTATGAAACTAGATTATAAATACAAATACTGTCTTGCCACCACAGACAGGCAGGCAGAACCTAGCAGAATAGAAAGAACATTATTAAATGTCTAGGGCTGAGCTGGACATGGATTTGAAAGGCCATACAAGTGAACATATGAGTTGGACTTGATGATCCCTGTGAGTCCCTTCCAACTTGGGATATTCTATGATTCTATGAAAACTCTCATTTTAAACTAAACCTGCTTGGCTCTTGGTGCTAAGTAAGTTCTGGAAGACTTGATTACAGCTGTAGAATGTGTTTTGGGCTTTTTTTAAACAGAAGAAGTGCCAAGTCAGAGCTTTGACAACAAAGATTACTTCTGTGGGAAAGAGACGTTTCCTGTCTATGAATCCGTTTTCACAGAGGAAGGAGAAACTATCAGAAAAATCGCAGTAGAGACTGAAAAGCCACCTCAAATAGAAATACACGTGTGGACAATTAGAAAAGGTGAGTTGAGCACGTTCTTTCTTGAAAAAGTATATCATCTTCCATTAAAATCCCAGAGCAATTTAAAATCCAAGCATCCTGAGACTGCTGTTCTTCGAGCTATTTAGGATATCACTATTACAGCCACGTCCAACACACGTTTTGCTGTACAAACACCATTAATAACACTCAAAGCTCTAGTTCCACAAACTCCTGGCCACAAAACCAAATAGGTTGTCAGTAACACCCTGTGTAATTTATTGCAGAGGAATGGACACTAGAGTTTGAAGTAAGTGCTTGGAGGTTCTTATTTAGATGGACCAAAGAGTTTTCCATTGAAATCACTGTCTGCCCTATCTACCTTACTGATATGTAACTACATCCACAATGGTCTTGAATATTGGCAAGAAATGTATTAAGGATGGAAGCGGTATCTTTTAGTAGACCCAAATGGTAAAGTTAGAAGAAAATTGAAAAGCTGTCAGAAGCCCAAGCACTTCTGCAAATCCTGAACAGTTAGTATAGTAAAAATTATTATCTCCAGCTCCCTAAAGATCCTATCTACTTTATCCGATTTAAGCAAAAAGCACGTGATCCTCATAGGAAACCCTCATATAGTGCAGCCCTTTCCATGGAAATGATACATCTCCAGAACGCACTTCAAAACTCAAAGCCAAATCCCAGCTGTGAGCAGAGAAGAAGTCACAGGGGGGATGACGGTTAATAATTACTGTATGTGTCCAAGAAGCCACAAAGCTTTGTGACGACTTGACAGTGATATTGTCTGCTAACTCATGACAGGCAAAATGGTATCTGACAATACAAAATGATACTGTTTTTTTTTCCCAAGACACTGGGATTTTGGCTTCTGTTGTAATCTTATATTTACTCATACTAAGGAAGGTTTCAGCTATGTTGGAAAAGAATCAGCAAATTCTCACACCCTTCAGAAACTCTCTGCAATCATAAATCCACAGAAGATAAACATTGGGGTAGCAAACAGAATCAAAAAGAATAGGCTGAAAATCCACATTATTGGTAAGGATTATTTCACAATGTGGCTCAACACGGCAGTAATTCTACACAAAGGCCAGACAGCAACCCAGGCTTAGAACAACAGGCACATTTCCAGTAACACGCACTTCTCGTTTCTTTGCTGAAGGGATTCTGCGTCACTTCTACATTGAGAAAGTGTCCAAGAGGGAATTTGAAGAACTTCCCTTCTTCAAGCAGATAACAAGGACAACCCCTAGTAAGTAAAATCCTGACCTCTTCAGATTTCTATTCTCCATATAATCACAGCCCTGAAAGACATGCCATTTTTGTCAACACAGTCAAACAGACATATTCATTTTCCTCCAATATATGGCTTCAGTATCTTATAAGTATAAAATTAAATAATCAAAATACAGCAATTTAAAATACAGATACATGTAACAATAGCCCATGTCCTTGCTCTGTTAAGTCTCCTGTCATTTCAAGAAAATATAAGCTTGGCTGTTGTCTGTTCATACTGCCATGAAATATGTCTGAAGTATGACCGATGTCAGTACAACAGCACAATTTGGCTTTATTTAAGCCTATATATATGTATGTTATATTTGAAAGAAACCTTTCCTCTGTTCTTAGTAATATCTTTATTATTAAAATCTGTCTTTTGAAAGATACGCAATTCATTTATCACTCTTGATGCAATTTCTTTTTTGTATTTCATCCAGCTTGGGATATGACACTTAATTTGACAGTTTAATTAAGCTACAGACATTTGTAGTTCCCAGTTCTTTTGCACTAAAAGTTGTCATTTTTTCTGAGGTCCAATTAGGCAGGGAAGTATTTTGCCCAGGAATAATTTGTACTTGATAACACAGTCTTAGTGAGAAGGAGACACCTTTTCATCTTGAAGGTTTCCTAATTTTTTCCTTTCAGCCTTCTCTACAGTTGTCATTGTTATCTGTACTATTGTGTTCAGTTACCAGGACAGCGGATATTTCTATTAACATAATCAAAACCATATAGAAATACTACTATCCAACAAACACAGTTTGTATTATACACAGATAGGCAGAGTTCTTGTTGCATGAAACATTTTGACTTCTTGTTTCCCGACTTTTAAATAATTTGGTTTACCATCAGATTTAAATTCTCACATCACTCTGTCATAAAGCAGAGGATCTGATTTCATAAATGGTTGAAATAAATAGGGTCAATTTATAGTACTACTTAATTAAAGAAAGGACTAATAGTCAGGTCCTTGTTTATTATTAAGTTACAAAGTTATTTTGCATGGAATATGTTACATGATTGTAAGATACTTTGAATATTTTCCATGGGAGGATTGGACATCCTCACTTTGACCACTGTGAATCAGTTTGTCTGGAGAGTGCTTGTAAGTGACTCCAAAGTTCCCTATGCCCTTTCTAAGTCAGTATCTTTCTCCTTTGTGTTTTTGTTTTCAGGCCAGTGGAAAATATTTAGCGAGGGAGAAGCTCAGATCAGCCAAATGTGTGAAAGCAGAGTGTGCAGGACTGAGCTCGAGGATTTGGTAAAGGTTTTGTACCTTGAAAAGTCTGAAAAGGGTCACTGTTAAGGGAGACAGCACTGGAGGGAGAAACACAAGAAAACTTATGAAAACTTGGATCTGCAGCTGGACTGCAGGCTTATTTTGCTTAAGTCAACAGTTGCCCTAAAAACGAAAACTATAATGCAGTAATTATTCACATCATGCACAGCAAATTTGCTGCTTTATGTGTAGTGGTCTGTGTCAACCATTCAAACATCTCTTCCAAAAGACTAGGAGGCTCTGTATTACTGGTGGGGGAAGGAGAAAGAGAGACTGTACTTTCCCAGAGTTGCATTTCTTTACAAGTTAAAAAGAGAAAACAGAACGTTTTTATTATTATTATTATTTGGCAAGTTATTCAAACTAATGAAAAGAAGGACACCTAATAAATGTGCAGGAGCTATTATTTCCTGTGCCGAGTTTATACCATTTCTGGTGTTGAAATGACTCACGGATTTTTTTAGTAGTGGAAGAAAAATACAAGCGATACAATACTTGTGTTGGAGACATAAAAAACAGATTTAAACTAACAAACTCCTAAGCAGCCTGCCTTTGGGATGATGTCTTGTAGTTGAGCAAACTGAGTCCATAAACTGAACAGCAGGTGTTAGTGGTAATCACTATATTTTTGTAGCAACTTGAGCAAATGTTCACTTTTAAGTGGTTTTCACTGTTTCTACCACCCACTTTTCTAAAAAATATAAGTATTAGCTCCCTATCACAGCCCTAATAACTTAATTCTTCTGAGCGCTATTAATACACAGTCTTGGCTGATGAACTGCCTTCTAAAGTGATGCGGAAGAAGGTGGTAGCAGCACTTTCAAAACTCTTACAGGGTTAAGCCTCCCAATTAATAACTCCTTAGAGTTGCAACAGTGCTTAATTTATTTGTTTGATTTGTTACAAAACTAATCTGCATTTTTCTGATGGTGGCCTCTCAGTTCTCAAGCGTCAAGGACACATCTCTCCCATGACAAATACCAAACAGCTACAGCAGGCCTGTAGAACACTGCAGCTCTGTGAAAACTGTTATCTTCATGAAAAAGAAAGTCGAGATATTCTGTTAAATTCAGTATAGCATGTCTACAGTGTGTTTAAGAAAGGTGGCTCTCATCTCCAGAAGAAGAAGTATAAGGTCATTACTTTAAAAAATGTTTTCTCTGAAGAGTCACCGAAATGCTGCACTGCCTTGTGGCTGCAGCACTGGTTTAATTCCCAAGAAGCAAGTGACTCTGCCTGCTTTTGTCTCCATTTTCTATTCCCCAAGTAGGAAGGCATACCGCTGTTCAAACACACACTAGGAAACAAAGCTTTATGGAAATGGTTTGAGCCAGGGGCTGGGTCTTCATCAGGAGTGAAGTCAGCAGTGACAGCAAGGATTCTGAGGTTTGTCATTCTGCCAGTGACAGCACTGCAGGGGTGTACCCATTTCTAAAGGGATGGAGGTGTGGGAGAGCTCAGTGCTGAATGCCAAAAGCCTGTTTCAGGCAAAGCTTCACCACCCTGAGGGGATGCTGGCGGCCTCCCTCGGCAGCGGCAGCGCAGGCCTCTCAGCCAGGCCACTTCATGCCGCCCAGGCCCTGCCTGTGCTGCGGGAGCATCGGTAGGAGTGCAGCGCAGGGCTTCTCAATGAAGAGGAGCAAGTGAGAGGGACAGAGAGAAAGTGATGGAAAAGCTGAAGGGAATTAGGAGAATGACATATAGGGTGATCCAGGACATTGTAACTCTCCAGTCCTTAGCAATCTTGCCTCTGTAAAACCAGCACATTGTCCCTAGGCCTGGACAGAGAGCAGATAATACATGGGAACATTTCCCTCCCTGCCAAGCGCTCAACACAGTCCACTGAGTAACAGGAAAACATGCTAAAAAGGGAGCATCCAGGTGGATTTGCAATAATAAAACACTCTTGCCTGATATCAGTAAGAACCAAACCTCCTCGGCTGCAGTGTGGATACCTGCTGCAGCGCGGGCTCCCCACAGGCCGCAGGGAGCCCTGGGCCTGGAGCACCTCCTGCCCTGACCCTGGTGCTGCAGGGCCCTTCCTCACGCTTCTCCCCTCGCTCCTCGCTGCCGGCAGCATTTTGCCCCCTCTGAAATCCGCTTTCCTGAAGGCACCCCCAGCATCGCTGCGGGGCCCAGCATGCCCTGCGGAACTGGCCGGCACCGGCTGTGACCTCTCCTCACAGCGCCCTGCGGCCCCGCTGGGCATGGACACCGCCCCTGACAACATGCTGTGTGCGCAGAGTCTGAACGGGCACCTGGCCATTAGTCCCGTATCACTGTACATAACTTGAGAGCGAAGCGAATCATCCCACCAAGTTTCCGTGGGATCGTAGCCTCTGCCTCCATAAATGCTGTGCTGGTGTTTGGAAGGGGTGTAGAGCGTCCTAACCGAGGTCCTGAGACCTCATGCACCAGAGGCTACTGCAACATAATTAATTAACTGTAGAAGCAGCAGCTTGGCATCAGCAACACCCACAGCGCGTGGCATCTGTTGGGTTGAAATGTGCTGTAGAAGTGCTAAATTTCACAGTAAGTCTTCTAATAAGTCATGAATTAACCTGATTATTCCTTTGGTGAAGACACTGTAAGGAATTCTGAGGAACTGTACACATTCTGAACTGTAGCGATCTGGTGGGAAGACTAGCGGTTGTCTTCTCACCTCATGGGCATAGTCTGTTTATAGCAGTAGCTGGTGAACAAAAACTAAGGGGAAAGTGTAAAGTGCTTGGGTTTTTTTTTTGTTTTTGTTTTTGTTTTTTAAGAAGAAGAAGGCGGCAACCAGCTTTTTGTATTTGTGACAGGACCAGTGGAGTCCAGATTGTGTATTTATTTTATAATAAACACTTTTTAAGAAAAGCAAAAAAAATCATAAGCATCATTTAGTAAAATGCAGTGTTGCATTTTTACAGTTTTCTGGTCACTTAAGACAATAAAATACACAGTGTCATCATGCTTTCAATTCTCTTCATGGGTTGTATGTCTGTTACGGTACTTATTTATGTACTTGTATCACTTTGACCTGGTTTTATAAATTAATAAACTCTAAAGTTGTTAATAAAGCAAGACATTTTGTGCCTGATGTTGCTGGGTCAGTATGTTTGTTTCGGTGCTCCTGCCTGCCCTGCCGCTGTCACCTCGCAGCAGGCTGGAGCCTCGCCCTCTCGCAGGACTGGGTGACATGCGTGGCTGCGCAGTGTGGGATCAGACACTGAGTTGTGGAAAACTCGGGTTCAAAACTTTGACTGCCAGACAGGGTGCAAAGGAAGGCTTCAGCACTCACCCAGGGCCTTAACGCTTCCAAGTGTGAGCTTAAACCACACAGACCAGGTGCACCAGCAGGGCACCTAAGACCTCAGGTTATCAAAAACCTAAGAGAAATTCGCAGGTTAAGAGACGTGACATACAGTCCCTTAGAGCCAGGCCTGACAAACTCTGGGGAGCACACTCATGGGAGGCCCAGTGAACCGAGCAGAATTGCGTGGTCCTCCACAGACAAGTTAGCTTCAATTAATTCACTGCTGCAATACGCTACAGTGTTTCATCCATAGGAGTGGTAATCTTGCTCCTATTTAAACCTTTCAGACCAAGGCAGTAAAAGCTTGCTGTTTCAACTAACTCAGCATCTACAAGATCAACACTGAGCCCTGACTGCTCAGTATGTCCAAAAACCAGACAAAGCGTGCAGCAGGACAGCTGTGTCCCCAGCACTTCACTAGTTCACTCATCCAGGTCTTCTCTCAGGAATGCCTTCTGCAGACTTTTGCAAATCAATGTATACTAGCATTCATCCTAGCTAAGCTGAAAATCAACAAAAATTAGCACAACCTGGGTAATGCAAAGAGACACATTAGAAGGATCAGCCAGATGCTCAAACTATCAACTTATTTAAATTGGTTAATCTCAGGAGACATGACTGTTTGCTTTCAGGACTTCTCTGTAGAGCAACAACAGTATGCTGGGGAGACAGCATAGGACCTTCAACATATAGATTTTCTGCTCAGAGACATGTCTGACCTTTGGGAAATACCAAATTTAGTTCAGTTTTCACCTACCCAGCATGTATAATTTTGAAAATCAAAGCACTGACAACTATATATGCACTCCAAATAAAGAAGACATCAAGCAGTGACAACTGAGAGAACAGTCCAGGGCATATTGCTTTCTGTGCAATATATATTCTGAAGTTCAAAATAACTGGGGAAATGTTGATGGAATCAATCTGTGCTAAATATTAAAAAGAGATGGTCTTAAGAAACGTAAGTGTAGAATGTTAACTTACACATGGCTAGTAGTTCAACTAAAATGGAGATACCAGCCTTGGGAAAGGTGATTGTTCAAAGTGGTTCCACAGTAAGTCCCTATGAATCAGTAAGTACATCAAATCTGAAATTCAAGATGTCTCTGGAAACTCTTCATGAAATTAATTTCTGTTATTTCATCACAACCTGCATATTCATCTTAACCACCTTTTATACTTTAACAGGCCATCTGTTACAAGAATCCTTTCCAGGAGAACACATTCTAGGCATGCATGCGCGTTCTGCTCTGCTCTCCCTTCTCCAGGCCTGGACTGTGTGAGAGGTGTAAGCCTTCCTAGGAGCTGCAGACTGGGAGTCACTCCCAGTCCAGGTTGTGCAGCTGCGTTCCCACTGAATGTATTCTCTTGATTTCATAACATCCAAGTGATTTTTTAGCACCACACTAAACAATCTTGCTTCTCACTTCACTCCTATTCCCCTGTCTCGTAACGCAGATCATCTCTGACTCCACGTGGCTCCACAAAGCAATGAGGAAGGGCTGGGTACCAAGAGGAGAGCCCTAGTCAGTGCTGTGCTCTTCTGAAATGACTTTTAAAGATACCTACACCAGTACAGGAGAAAGACTGTGACAGTCTAAGACTCGCATCTTCATACACTCTCCATTAGGAAAAAAGGTCAAGCCATTTCACAACTCAGATGATGAATACTTCCAAAATAATTGATAGCACATGAAGTATTTGCGTAATATTGGTGTGTTCTGGTGCCTATTGTGTTATCCATCTAAGATAAAAGCCAAGATTTTGGAGATTTACTGTGGGAGGGGTGAAAATTGACAAAGTTAATCCTTATTTCCATTTATTGCTTTTGTTTGGGGTTTGAAAAATGTCTTCATCTTCTCCACTGAGGTTTTTTTTTGGACCATTTTACTTCTTGGGTAAAGTATGTCTGCAACCACATGAGTAAATGAACAAGAACCCACAACCCTGCCCTTCTCACATAACATCAACCCAACTGTGAGCAAGAATGCAAAGCATGCAAAGCAAAAACAAATAATTGAGTTTAACCCAAGAAAACAGTTTTTAATGTAGACACACCGGATCCTAGGTCAGTATGTTCAAAAAAGGCAACGAGCCTGATTTCACTACCACTCAAAGTAAAAACTGTCACTCTGTCCTCAGCTGACCTCCTCTCAAGAGAGAGATAGTACATCACACTAAGCTTTAAGTGTAGCTAACTGCTTCACAAACAGCACCAATAATTAGTTGATCTCTCCAACAAGATCAATTTGATCTCCTGCAGATTTATTTCTGCTGTTTCTCTCTTCTTTACCTGTTTGTTTCAGAATCACAACACCAAGAAATCAGGTGCGTTAAGGCCAGTATAAATTAAAACTGCATTCTATTCCCACTGAAGTAAATAGTAAAATTCCCCATCCCTATAAGAAAAAGTCCCTGAAGAACTCATACTGACACACACTATACTGGCATAAAACACATTTTAGTGTGCTTCAGTGTTTCGTGCGTACCAAAGGTACATTTTATACTTTTCACAGATTCCCAGCCACAGTGTTCCTTAGGCAGCACTGTACTCTGATCTGTTCTTCCCTAGCTCGCTTCTCCCCTCTGCCAACAGCTAGGATGGGGCAATGAATCAACTTAGCTTTATTTGGGTCCTAATTGTAGAGGCATGAATAGGAGTCAAGTGATGCTTACGGTTTATGTTCTGGGGTATATTTTTGCTCTACATCTCTAAATGGGAAGATTCAGACTTTCTTGTTAAAACATCTAGCTTGAAATTAATATGGTACTTATTTTCATTTCCGCTATTAAAATGTTGTGCAGCATGGCCAGGCTGTACAACGTTACATCTGTGTTCAAGTACAAACTTTTTGCAGTGTACTCACGATGGAATGGGAAATGATGCAGCAGCATCAAGCAAGAAAAGTGAGACCTTGGGACACTTTTTGTTTCACTAGTGAATTTATCTAGAAGTATTTATAGTTGCCGTTGCATAAATATCTCATAAACTAATAGACAACAGTCACCAATTAATCAATCTTCACAAAGTTCCTCCTAGAAAAAGGAAGATTTGATTGTAAACAGTTATTTATTTAAGAAAAAAAAAGTTCTTTTTATTATGTACAGCTCCAAGTGACATTATGTTCCAAAAGGCTGTAGTTTTGTATCTGAGATCATGTTTTCAATTCTGTGCTATTAGAAAATATTTCCTTTCTTTGAATGCCATATTATCTATTCACATAAGCTAAGTGTCACAAAATCTTTGTTTTTAGATCTAGCCAGACAGTGGCATCCTTTAAAAAATGGTCCAATGACAGCATTAGCAAAACATTAGAGGATGTTTACAATCAAGACTGATTATCCACTAAGTTTAACTTTGCCGTTCATATTAACGCAAAACAGTTGTAAAATCATGCAACCAAATCCTACCAGTAGCCTTTCTCACTCACTTCACACCATGTAAATGACTATAACCAAGTATAAATTTAAAAAAAGTTATTTTGAGCATCAGCAAATGTGCTAAATTTCTGGAAATAAAAACCCTGCTATTTTGTTTGAAAGACCTGGTTTATAAATTATGGATTGTTTTCACAAGTGAGAGGGAAAAAAATGCAGATTACTTATGAATTCAAAGAAAATTCAGCCTACAGACTCTTTTATTTTGCAGTCATAAATAACCGAACGATTGAATTCACAATACTGGCCAAAGCTTTGCTTTTATACAGAGACTTAAGAACTTAAAACAGCATTTCCCAGTCTGTGTTTTCTTCTTAGCTGAAAGTCAGACTTTTTTTGAGCCATTTGCACAGATGAGTCTCTGCTGAAGAGACTGGGCTCTTCCCATGACATCAGCTTGCAACAAGCTCCCAATTTCTTTCTCGTCAGTACGTGTTGGGAATTCTTCACTCAATCTAAATGATGCCCATGATGAGATCACTCTTATTAAGAGAAAGCTGTTATAACTACTATGCTCGTGATCATGGCTCGTATTAATACACAGACTGCCTAGCAAAATGTAGTCACTAATAATTCGCTTTGCAAGCAGAAAGTTAAGCAAATCCTAGAAAAACTGAGGAGCAGAGGAACTTGACAACTACATAACTGCACTTGACTAATCATTGTTGAAAACTGGAGCTCTGTAGTCTGGCCTCCCCACCAAGCAGTATACTTCTTAAGAGATGTTCTATCGTTTGCCAATGATTAAAATGTTGAAAGGTGCATTCGCCAAAACAGTACTTCTAGAATGAAGCTCCAGCAAAATCAGTATGATGGAAGATTCTTAAAGCCAGAAATCCAGTAACAGGCAAATGGTGTTCGCCTGATCTCTCATTATACAGCTCAAAAGTACCAGAAACTCATTACCTACTCATTACCTGCCACTGTTCCCTTAAAATGTATTTCCACGTAAATCCACATCATAGTTATGAAAAACTCTGAAGGTTTTTGTGAAACTCAGTAGAAAAGATACATCAAGTAGGAAAGGAAGCTGCTAGGTCAAATTCTGTGGAAATCAGTCTATTAGCACATTAGAGGGACATCTGACCAGACAGAGGAATAAGGACTTCTATCGGGACAGCAGGCACAATAAAAAAAAAGAGGAAAAATGTGACACTGTCCATTTTAAGTGTCAGGAGAAAGATTTTTCTCATCTTCACATTTTTTTCTTAAATTGCAGTGTTCAGATCCATTGCAAATCATTCATTGCCAGTCCTGCTGAACGAACTGTGAAATCATAACAGATTTCCAAGTAGAGGTTCCCAGGGGACTGCTTAGCCCAGAGGATTACTCACCACTCTCAGTTCTTCTTCAGGGCAATGGGATAAAAATAGCATTTAAGGTCCAGTCTAGCTTTTATTTCCATCTCAGAAAACACATCCAAGGACCTTGCTTGTAAACAAAGAACTCTCTGGTCTAATACATGTCAGGCAGTCAAAATAAATCCCAGGATCTCTTCTCGGGTTGCCTCCATAGCCGACATATCTTAAAGCCACTGCTTTACTGGTCTGTAATACATTAACTAACATATATTAACAACAACAAAAAAAAAGTCAAAACCAATATATACACCCTCCTTGCATCAAAATAACCTGACTCCTATCAAGTGTCTCCTCCCTACCAGTTTCCTCCCAGTCCTAGACCTAAAGACACCTACTTCTACCTATTCTGCTCTCGGAGATCTCCAGTAAAACAAGACTTTGTGACCAAAAAAGCAGGTGAACCAAGCATTGGAGATGCCAAAATTAGGGAGGAAATGAGAAAATTGGACATAACCCCTGCAAAATAAACTTTTAAGTATGGTAAAACGGATTGATGTGCTTTTTCTCCACATCTTGAATTTTGGCCTATATACTAAATACTTTGGATATATCTTTTCCCTCCTTTATATGATCTCATTAACTCCTCACTGGAAACACATCTTCCACTACCTGTCTTGTATTAAATTCATTTTTCCAAAATAACAACAAATACAATAAGGTGAAAACAAGTTTAACACAGTGATGGAACTCTTTTATGAGGTGAATAGGTGCTCCCTGTGCCAATACAGTCTGTTTAACCACAGTCTAAGATTTTAATTATGTATATAGCTAAGGGGACTTGCTTGCATTGGCTTAATTATTCTGCATGATAATATGAACAAAGGGCCTCTGTTAAAGTAATCAACAAAAATTTTAGCTGGCTGAGTTTCCTCAAATGTTCCAAGACCAATGAAAGATCTGATCATTAAGCATTTACTGCCCCTGAGAGCTATTTTAAACCTGTTCCCTTCATATCACAGCTGGCCCTTTGAGTAGCCTTGAATTCTTTTTATCTGAAAGCCCTAGTAAGGCAGAACAAAAGAATGTCTCTCGTTTGGAGTGAGCTGTCTGTGTCATCTGTGTGATGTTCACTAGCAGGAGATGGCTATGTTAATGAGCTTTTGGCCAGGAACAGCGCTGCCACTTTCTAACTTTTGTCCAGTTCACAGGACTCCTGATGCAGGGTGCACTGGATGTGTTAGAATTGTAAATGAGCCCCAGCAATTGCACATTTCATAAGGATCCCACAATAACAATTAAGCAATAGTCCCCGCTGTTGTGGGGCTCTCCTGCCAGCTAATTGACCACGACGGGAGCTATGCAGAGAAGCACGCTGAAGGCGAGGACACATAACAGAAGTGAAGGTTCATTATCTTGCAATGAAAGGGAAGCGAGCACCAATGGGAACTGGGTTTTAGAGGACTGAAGGTTTAAAGCTTTCACATTTTGGAGGCATTTGTCATTAATTTCTCCTTTGCCCAACAGAAGCCAAGTGTTTTGAAACACACTCTATTTTAGTGGGCCCTGGGAATCGGATCAGTGGAGGCCATGTACACGCTCCAAACCTACCCAAGTATACAGTACGAATGCATCCAAGAATGTTAGGAAGTTGTGCCGACTGTGTTTCTTTACTAAAAAGCTCCACATCTTGACCCTGTAAAAACTTTCCATGTAAAATTTAGAACCTTGTGAGCAAAATTGACAGCCAACGTACCACAGCTAGGGAGCATCTCTGTGGCACCCTGTGAGAGCTGACGTCCAAACACTTTGCGATCCCACTTTCATCTCTAGGCCTCCCTCATCAGCTCACGCTTCCCGTCACGCACAACCTGCTCTCACCGAGGTGAAGCACCACAGGGGCACCTGTCCATGCTGCGTCTTGAGAGAGGCAGCTCAGCCGCCCGCTGAGGAGAGCGGGGCTGGGGGAACAGAGCTACGTGGGTCATCCGGTGCCACGGTGCGCATTCACGTGATTTCTGTGTTGAGTCTTTTTTCAAATATCCACTTTCTCAATGAAAAAGGAACCTTCCTACTCTCTTCCTTAGCCAAATATGCCAAAATGTTGATGATAAATCTAGTGAGAAAGAATTTAGGACGTTCTAAAAACCTGTTATTACATGAGAGGCAGATTAACTGGGGGGAGAACAGCGAGGTCACCTGTACTTGCAGACAGCCCAGTGAAGAATACATTTCATACACACAACTGAGCAGAAGCTGTAACACTATATAAAAGCCACTTCACCACTGCAGCTAGTTCAATTTCACATCCACTATATGTCAATGTTCTGTGATATTCCCCCAGTTCAGTACAATCTTTATTCCTGAAGCTGCACTCTTGTTTGGCACTCAGCCTTCTGCTCCGTGCTCTGCCCAGCCGTATCAGCCCTGTACCACTCACCCAAATCCTCTTCCCTGTCCCTATCACTCCCGCTAACAGGCCTTATCATTTCCCTTATGTTTGGCAATCCACCTCACCTTCTCGTTCCTCTGCCTCTCAGACTCCAAAGCGCATTAATTTTCAAACATCATATTTATGCAGTTGATCGTATCGGTGAAAAGGCAGGGCTGATAGATGATCATTTTGAATAAACTTGTGCCAAAAAGAAAGAGCATAGCTGAAGGGAAAAGGTGCAGTGCCACATTGAAGCACTAGTCCCATTAGCCCATTCCATTATTTAGGAAAGTGCCTCCAGGTGACAGCTAAATTGTTAACACACTACACTGTTAAACAAGGCAATAATAAATATGCATTTTTCAATTCACACTCATTAACAGTCAAAGCCATTCTAGAACTGACTGTTCCCAGGACCTTATTTCCCTCATCTACATTCTAGTCCAGTCCCTCTAGCTTTTCCCTTACCTCATCTGCATTTTTCCTCATTATTTTCTTCTTCTACAATTCATTCAGTTTTGGCCAACAACTCAAAAGCGCTAAAGGCTACTGGAGAACAGTGGTTTTTTTTTTGTCATCTTATTGGAAAGTGTTGTTAAAAAGTAAGCCTGAAGAACAAAATGAAGCAGAAGAGTGACTGAGACTCCTGCAATGCACCTGTGGTTTCAGAGAGCTGGATGTTTGTCAGTGGTTGTTCTGCTTTCCTCAAATCAAGCCTTCTAACATAGAGAGCTTCAGGAGATGGTAAGAAGGAAGGAAGGGGGAAGACAAAGAGACCTTTTGCAGTTGAGCAGACGGCAAACATGAAGAAAGGATCTATAATGGTACAGAACGGGCGAAGAAACCACTGCACCAGTCTTGTCTTGTCCCTTGCTGAACAACTATGGTCGACTGACTTTGCAAATTCTTGAGCAGTCTCCCGTGCAGTGCTTCACCGTTTGTCTGCAGGCAAGCCTTTCTGCTGCGGTCTTGGCTCCCACTTTTGGTATACTTTTTCTGTAGGGTGAACCTTATTTCCAGACATACTTCCCTGACCACAGCCATTAGAGTGGACTATGAAACATTCATAGCCACACACATGTGCACAGCACAGGAATGACTCCCTTAAATCGTTCACAAATGCCAATCTACATGGCACAGCAATGGCATGACCCCTTTGGAAGGGGCAGCAGATACCTACCAGTCCGACCTTTCAGAGCTATACTGGGCCAAACCCCAGCTTTTACAGCTCGAGTTTCATTGTCATCAAGCAGATGATTCCTAACACACATCGAAACAAACAAACAAGACATCTCAACCTTCATTGTGGCCTCACTCCAAAAAATGCAAATCCCAGAATATATCTGGATCATCAGATTTCTTTTTCTTTTTGGTCTGAAAATATCTACAAAGCTCCGAAAATATCAGAACCTCACCAGAAACCAAATGGAGAAATATTGTTTCATATTACAAATTCCAAAAACTGTGGCTAACTTCGAAGTTTTCTGTCTGAAATTATTTTTATGCAATTCACATTCATTTATTAATCCTGCCATCTGAAAATATAGCTCTGTCTTAGATACTTTCCAGTACAGAATTAGTAACCTTTGATTTGTGGCAGTAACGATTCCAATTCTCTGCAGCATGGATTTGCCTCTGTACACAGCAAAAGCCAGCAAGAAATTCCCAAGGAAAACAGGTCTGGATGTGATGTAATCATGCTACTAGGTTAAGATCAAAAAGTTACCACCAGGAACCAGCTACACCCCAAGATCTTAACTAATCCTTGCTGTTTTCCTTCTTTGATCTTCTGAATAGCAGCAAATTCAAAACTGATTAAAAAATCTCTTCTGCCAGCACGGAGTCTTTGAAAATACTATTGCAAGAGATCACTGGTGTCCAGAGTGTTAAAAATAGATTAGAAACTTATGTGAATAAGAGAATCAATAATTAAAACCCTAATAATTTCATTTTTATAGTGGGACAGCAAGAAAGAGGGAAATCAGAACTGATTCCTGGCAGTATGCACTGTTAGCATTCTGGCATCATTTTCCATACACACAGATCTACCAAAATAGAAACGATCATTAAAACAGTTCTAAAAAAAAGAAACTTGCTTTCACTAGTGATAATAACACTTCTCCCCACCCTGAAAAAACATCCTTTTATTTGTCAAGTCAGGAAAAGAGGTCATTACAGTTTTCATAAAATTTGGAAAATTTTCAGCCAGCTCTAACAGCAATACAAATAACAGCTGAGAGACTTACAGCCAATGTATAAGGAGGGAGAGGGAGCTCTGCACTGTGAGGCATTCTTGCTTTCCTGTATTTCATTTCTGTATCATTTCTATTTTATGAGTTTAGAAAAGAATTTACTCACATAGATGTCCAGGCCCAAAGTTATGCCTCTGGTTCTCCTGTCTGCCCTTCCAGTTCTTTATTATTAATCCAGTCTATCTGAGTTAGTTTGTGAAAAAGCTCCAGCTAAAGTTCCCTGATGAGGGGAAAAAAAATGTATGTGAAAAATACGACATTCATCTTGCTTTTCCCCACTTAGTTTCCTTTTCCAATCATCTCTATTTATTTTAAATGAAGAAAAACTAAAGAATGGGTGTGAAAGCACCAAAGGGGAGGAAGCAGGTCGGTCTGGCTCCAGTCTCCTACTGAAAATGCTTCTCAGCCCCTTCGTGCTCAAAGCAGGCATCTTACATTTAAAAGTGCAGCATGCGGAATTACCATCATTTATTTGCCAAATTTTCTTAAGACTCTGTTAGATTTTTTGTAGCATCCAACTTAAATCAGTTAGAGAAGCGTGAATTTTCAAAAAGTTTTATATCATAAAGACAAAAGATTGTAAAGCTGAGCACCAAAAATTACTCGTCCTTTGATCAGGATGGTTTACTAAGTGTTAGACAGAGTCAATACAGATTCTCTTCCCTGAATACAAAAAGTTGTGAATCTTCCTTTACACTGGAAACCCAAGAAAGAAAATTACACTAAGATCAAAATATTTTGCCCTGGTTTTGTTTCTTGACATGTGTATTCCAGAGTTGTTGAGTTCACTGTGGTTGTCGCAGCCCTAGGGACGCTATCTCAGAGTACCCTATCATGAACAAACATGTAAGTAAATGGATAGACACGGTATGCAGTCATCGCCCTTATTTCATCACACTCAGTCCTAGCAGCATTTTCTGTTCCCAGCAATCTGCCCTTCACCTAACAAAGAATCTGAGTGGAACAGTTTTGTCAGTGCTTGTGGCTGAGTCCGTGCCATCGAGCAACGCAAGGTTCGGGATGACTTGGGCCACTCCTCGTGTGCGGCGCTCACTGCTGAAGGGAAGCTGGGCAGCAATGACCTGCAAGAGCTCATTATTAAGGAAACCAAACATATGCAGCTGATTCAGACACATTTCCTAGTGCAAAATCTAGCCTTTTCTGAGGCAACATGTTGAGTAACAGAAGACAGAAGCACTGCCTGCCATGTATATACTCCAAGCAGCATCATCTCTAGCCAAATGGGCATTCAGGGCTGTAAAATGTCCCCGTGACGGCTACATGCTGCTTAGTACTTCATGGGCTCTTGGATTAGCCGCTCCCTGTTGCAGTGAGAATCTACCAACTCTTTTCTCCTAAGTGAATAGAAGACCTTCACCAAGGATGGTTAGACCCCTGCATTAACAAAGCCCAAGAGAAGAGCAAACCAGGACACCATTTACAGGGCTTGGGGCCCACATTTCCAAATTGGGTTCTGAGTTTGTGCAGACTCAGTCACCTGGCAGAAACCTCAGAGCACTGATTCTCTAAAAATGAATCTTTCCCCAGTATCTCAAATTAGACACCCAGGGAATAAATAAATCTTCAGCACTAATATTCTACTTCCTATTTTCACTAGTAGCAGCTTTTGCAGGGATAATTTAATTCTTCTGTTTCATCTAGCATTGAGGCTTGTAAACTCCTTTGAGGATCCCTACCAGGAATTCATCAACATGAAGGATATGTACTGAGAAGATCATAATCAAGTCAATCAAGGGGAGAAATTCAAAAGCTTTGCCACTAAAGGAATCAAACATAAAAGCCTCCCTGGAGGGAAGAGGTTTATGTACCATGCCTGGCCTATGTTAAGAAAATTAAAACTCGTTTCACAACATAAAAGAGCCAAAGTGTCAAGTCACTAAAAACAGTTTCCAGTACAGATGCCATTTTCCAGACTGGTTTATGAGGGAAATACAGATTTATAATACATTTTAAAAAAACACAACTGACAAAAACATAACTAAGGGATATATACATGGAAGACAGCAGAGAACATAAATTAAACAAGGACAATTTAAATGCAATTTAGCAGCCGTCCATGTTGCTATAACTAAGGATACTTCTGTTTATATACATGGCAAACTTCTTGCTTTTTTCAAAGGAAATGTTTGCAGAACAGATACTTCTAAGGAAGCTGGCCTAACATAAAGAGTTGAGGTTTGATCTTATTATTTCCCAGAATCTATTCAGATGGAAGGTTAGCGATGCATGAGAAAGTGAATCCAGACTACAGCCAGTGTATGTGTGTCAATGAATAGAAAATGTACTTGGGTTTACTGCTTTTTAGCTCCATTGCAATAGGCAACTCTTCCCTTCCTTCCCCATCCCCTGGTTCAGCAATTTTGCTTTGAAAGCCTGTATTTTTAAGATGAAATACGTTTTAAATAAATCATTAGAGCAGGATGGAAGGAAATCAGTTTTCTGAAGAAGGCTGTCAATGTAACATCCAGAAAAGGAGAACAAGATACAAACAAATGGTTACAGGGTATATGTCAAACACCAAGGTATCTTCTTGCATGCAAAAAGGATGATCTACTAGTTCCTTTCCAAAACTGTCCTTCCCCTTTGAAACTGTCTCATATAGAGGACTCAATGACATAGAACATTTAGCTGAATGGAGAAATGGTGCTCTTTACACTTTAGGAAGTAAGATGATCTCTAACTTTGTGCTAGTAGTGTTTAGGGAAATGCAAATACATTACTGGGTAAACATTTTGTTGCCTCCAAGAAGAGCCATAAAGAATCTGGTGGAGATTTTTCAAAGCCGCCTCGGGGGATGGATGTCTAATTCCCATTAAAATTAACAGAAATTGGCTCCTCAAACCCAGTCAATGGCTTTGAAGAATCAACTCTGTGGGGGTAATATGTACTATCAAAGGGTAGGGATGAGTTGTGTGGTTAACTGTATCACATGGGAGTTACTTGTTTGCTTGCCTGTTTCTTTGAATAAAAAGGAAATGGAGGAGGAGGAAGACAACAACAGCANAATAATAATAATAATAAAGATTGAACTAAATACCCAGATGGATTTTTTCCAGTGGTCTCTGAGGAAGGTTTTACAATGGTAACTGGAATTCCCTGATTGAACTCAAGACTCAGATCTTTTCTGGCATGATGATACAATTTAGCAAGTCATTATTGGCTGGAACAAAGTTATTTATTTCTAAGCTTGCCAGTTTTCTCATTTTATTCTCTTAAGGTTGACGAGAAGCTTTTAGATATCCAGCAAGAAAGAGTAAATGAATTAAAATGTCATCAACGTAAGTTGTGAGAACTTTCAACTTGCCAAATAACAGACCTCTTAAGGTTGAAATTTTGGGAGAACATTAATAATACTGAATACTTTGAAACAATTTCCACTAACTAGACTTAATAAGCATTTTTAATTGAAGACTGGCCCTTTCCTTAAATTATTACAAATGTTCATGAACTGCTATCCTTATTAAGTATAGGTATTATTGAATAAAACTTAAAATAAACTTAATTAAAAAGCAGCAACTTAAAAATCGATAAAAGGAAAATATTTAATGCCAAACAAGAATCTCTAGAACTCATAGACACAGAAGATAGTTGAGGAAGAGCTTAATTGGATTCACTGAAATATTAAATGATTATATGGTTAAAAATACCCATGGTTCCTTAAGACTGGATCAGCAGTACATCTGTAGGAATTTGTCATCATTTCTTTAGGTGGGATTCCCAAAAATACATCCTGTATGGGCAAGACATTCCACTTTCTCAGACTTATCTACGAGAAAAAACTTTCCTCGTATTTATCTCAAACAGTGATACTTTTAACACAGATACCTAAATGGGTCCTCAGTCCCATTTTGCAGATGGGGGAACCGAGGCTGAGGGAGCTCATGCAATCTGCCCAAGCTGAGAAACGGCCCTTGCTCCCCACACCCCAGCAGCAGCCCGCTCCACAGCCCACGAGCAGACACCCGAGCAGATTAACCACCGCCCGCCCGGCGCTGAGCGGCCCCTGGCAGGGGCCAGGCTCGCTCACCGCTCCGCCTGAGTCCAGGCAGCAGCATTCGGCAACGGCGAGGACGATGAGCATTGTCTGAGGAAAGCTGCTCCGCTGGTGCAGGCAGCTCCCTCAGTCCCGCTGCCTTGTTTTACAATTTTAAAATTACGTGCTCTTATTTCTTTTAGAGGAAAAAGCCTCTTCCCTAGAAAGACTCACACAACAAAAGTCAAAATGAACCATTTTGAGAATCAGTGAGATTCTGTTATGGTTATGTATATATGGTTATGTTCTGGTTATGTGCAAAGTATTTTCCCTTTAGCCTCTTCCAACATTTGCTTGTTGCAGTGCAAAAAAGTACATGCAAGTTGAAATGAGAGCTTTGTCAGTTTGAAGTTTCCCTTTCATTTACACAGCTCCTGCCTTCTCAGACAGCCCACACTTAGAAGAAGCATTTCACTCAGCTTTACTCCTGACCTCCGGCTTAAGGGTTTTATTTGCAGAAAGTAAACTGAGAGTGAGTCCATACTTAGGTGCCAAATTGGGGTAGAAGTCAGCACAAAAACATGAATAATGCTCGACATTACCAGAAGTAAATTAAGCCTAACTAAACAAGCCATGCAACCAGGGTAAACTCACACTGTAAGGTGGACTTTCACACAGAAGGCAGCTATAAACTGAGTGTGGCCTGCAAATCAATCAGCCCCCTGCCTCTACCTAATGAGACCCTTTCCTTTATTGCATTTTTATAGACTTATAAAAATGGCATAGGATGGATTATATGGGCCGTCTGTCTGCCCTGTCCATCTGTCGCTATGCTATTGGTGCTCACTCCGGCAGACCAGGATAGTACATAGCAGGGGTTGGAACCTGAGGGAACATAGAGCTGATTCAGAGACTTTTAAAAAATTAACAAAACAACAACACACGTATGACCTCCTCCTCATCAAAACACTGAATTCCAGCACCACCACTTTGTAAAAAGGGCTGTAAAATCAAAGTGAGTCAATAGGAAAACTTGTCTACAAATGCAGCACAATACTTGAACAGCCTTTGTGTCAGTACTTATGTGAATGTCAGTCCTAATTTATGTTAAAAACACAGACAATTTCTCAGAACTCTAAATGGAACATAATTAGTTAAAAAAACAAGTTATGTCTATTTGGGTAGGATTATTTCAAAGTTCTGGGATAATGACTTCACTTAACATGCATTAAACAAAAGACATTTTTGGAGCTATTCCCGTACAATCAAAGCTTTCCTGTTCATGTAACTCATTTTTGTGATTCTTTATTTTGTCAGTGTTGCTGTAAACAATGTGCTGCCCATGGCAGGGTGGGGAGACAAGAGATTGTTTAAGGAAAAATAGTCATCCCTCCACAGAATTTTGTAGTTACATTTACCAGCTGCATAAGTATTCTGATAAACTGCCAAAAAGGGTCACCATAAAGCAACAATTCCTTTAAAGTTTTAATCCCTATTAAAGAAAATTATCTGGACTCTCTCCAGAAACATTCTGGGGGGGGAGAAAGGGGCAAAAGCTTCCGCAGAAGATCAAATGTTGTTGATTATAAATTCATTACCAGCATAGCTGCTAACTTCAGTAAATTAACAAGGAACTTTTATTACATCCAATCAAGCTCTTGTTAAAGATAACAAGTTCTTTTCATTCCTTGTATTTGTATAACAGTCACTTTTCTGGAACTCATCAAAGCTTGTTGTGAATCCATGCCAATGTACCACTCTCTCTTTTAACAGCTTTAAAAAAAAATAATGAAACCTTATGATCACAGTGAAAAAGCACTGATTATGTTAAAATATTCCAAGATAAAAGATTTGGAATTACAGAGAAAACTGCTGTAGCATCAGCAAAGGGAGTGATATTCCACAGTAGAAACGTCCTAAACTGATGAGTTTTTCACGCCTGTTTTTTATTGCTTTATTTGTACTGAATAAGCTTAGCAAAACATCCTCTTTACGAAATCTGATAGTGTAACAAAGATCCATTATGGTTTCACTTTAGAGCAGGCTTTCACTCAAATATTAATTGCTAAAAAGCTATTTTACATAATCAGTTTAACCATATGATTATGTTAAGCATCCTTCTTTATCAAATAATCAAAAGTGGGAGGAAGGAATGCTTTGCTTTGAAGCTCCTCACTCACTAATAATACATTTTACAGCAAGTTAAGGATTTTCCGAAAAATACATCAAAAGCAAATGTCTTGGGATAGGCTATTGAAGTGAGATCACTTTCTTACATGCTATGATCCAAATACATATTTTTCATCCGTTTCACTTGTCTGCTGTCCAAGTTTAGTTGCAACGAAAAAAACCTGTCTAGAAAACATTTAAGAAAGCTCCAGTACCCACTGAAATCAATGTCTAGACTAGATTAGTCTCATATGTGATGATTTGGTATAAAACTTTAAATTGTCCATACAATAAAGTATGATCAAAGCATGCACAATTGATGAGATTCACCACTTAATACAAGGCAACGCAAAATAGTTTTTCTCAGGCTCACCTCCCTAGTAGTACTAAAAGAAAATAAAATCTAATGCATAATATATGCCTTCTAGGTAGGTCAAAAAAAAAAAAAAAAAGCTTTCTATATACAGCAAGATACTTCCACAATATTTTTTAATTTTTTGTACCGTCAATCAGTAGCTTATTGCTTATTCCTGAGTTTGTTTGAAGCCCTTTGTTCTAACAAGCTATTTAAGCAGGAGTTTTTACTGAAAGTGCAGTTCTTGTGTTTATTTCTTTTCTATGTCTGTTGGCCAGAACAAAATACTTATGCACAGAGAAGCTGAACATGCGGATGGCCATTGCTTCTCCTCCCAGTAGGATACAAGTTGTATCTGGGCAGCCTTCCATTGTCTGTTGTCCCGGCATAGAAGTGTTTGAAAATCCTCTGTAGAGGCACAGTCCAAAAGTCAAGAGGTGAAGCTGACAGAGCAGCCACCTGCAGCCTTTTTATATCTGCATAATATCAAATACATTCAACTTAAAATGTTCTTGGACAGCTCTAGCATCCTGTAATTATCGTGTAATGCATCCCTCCTCCCTGAAGCAGTCTAAGGTTCATTGGCTCTGGTGAGATAAAAATGGTCATTGTTAATAAGACTAACATTATGTAATGTGCTGACAGGAGGCCCACGCAGCAGCACTGTGGTTCGGAGCACAGGCACTGACGTGACTCAGGAGACTCAATGCTGAACGCTGCCACTGATTCTTGCCACAAGCAAGTCACTTCATCTTTGCGACATCTTTGTGCCGTGCAGGCCGAGAGGGCAAGAGCTCTGTCGTGCTCCTGCTGGTCAGGCGCTGCTTTGGCCCTTGCTCTTAGCCTAGGTCTCTCAGCTGTCTTAGAACAAGAATAGAGGAGCCATTTCCTCGGCAGCACGCTGCTGGCACTCAGCTGCAGCACTGGCCATGCTGTGCCTGCTGTTCCTCAGGGCCTGCTCCTCTGTACCGCGGCCCGCTAGCGCACGCTCCTGAATAAACCGAGCTGTGTACCTGGACACCTGCAAGTAATGTGGTAATTCACCTTCATACACGAGCAGAGAAAAGCCCCATACACAGTGTGAGGCTTAAAAGACAAAAATAGGTGTCCTCCATACACCAAAGTGTCCCACACTTCACTGAATGTGAAAAACCTGGCTAAAGCTAAACTGAACTAGGCTGTACTGCTGTTTCTGGAATACGAAGGGTTCCTCGCAGAAGAGACCTCCGTGACGCGCTACCCCGTTGCCACAGCGCCGGTTCTTCCCTACAGCTTTGAGGTTCTCTGCAGAATACAGCAAAGTGACTCTTGCATTCAACAAGTTGCGTCCTTCCCACCCAAGGACGCATGGTCACAATGAGATCTCGTGAGGAGGAAAAAGGAACACAACAGATAAGTAACCTAAGAAAAGGCAAAGGAGCTGGAAAGAAGTTGTCCATAAAAGCTGAGGGACTGATGATGGAAGAGGAATCATACAGAAAGAAGACAAGTGGACTGCGTTCACAAAAAGTTCCTCTTAAAGGACCGTAAAGGTAAATTGGTCCCGTGTACCAGAAATTGCCACAAATTAGCTATGATTCTTCTTTAATTTAGGTTTAAACAAATCTGCTGTCATCTAAGTTCGACGGTACAACGATCTATACGTTCTATAAAACCAAGAAAATTCACTGTCAGCTTTCCCTTTAAAAGCAAAGACTCTTGCTATAGCAGCAGTCAAGGCTGACAGGCTCTCTCCTTTGATTGTGGCCTGTTCTGTTTTTTAAAATAAGCAAAATGTCAGAAAAGCAACACTGCTACAGTTAGCACATAAGGAATGTATTGAAGGTTTTTGCTCACAGCAGCAGGCAGAAAGAACCACTAGCAGAAACTATGCAACTCTCCAAACTAAATACACGAAGATTTGCTTTCTGTTTTTATAAGTTAAAATGTAACAGCCTGTGAACAGAAAATATGAAATAATTAGTTATATAACAAGAAAGGTAGCAAGACCCATACATACATTTCCTCCTCTGAACCATAGATATATAAGTATTCTAACAGAATTCAAACAAAAGCAACAATCTCTGCGACTGACATTTATCGTGTTCAAATTCTGATTGAATTTTGAACTTCTAAAACCGAAAAATGACCTTACTAGTTACAGGAAAAATTTTCACTCTGGTACCTACAGCAATTCCACATCATTAAATATAAGCTAAAGCCCCTGTGTTGATTTTTTTTCTACCTTTCTTTGTTTGCTTTGTTTTTTTACTTGCCTTTCATCCCATTAAATTCATTGGTCAAATTAGTCACTCTTATCTGTTTTAAGCATCATTTCATAATTAACCAAATGGAAAAAAAATCAGGTTGTTTCCAATTCCCTAAAACCCAAATCTTATCCACCCACTCCAACATCTGCAGATGGTAAGCACAGTATGTCTCCTCATTAATATCAATAAAGCTAGCTGTTAATAACTACATACAATGATCTTTTGATCTATACTGAAACTATTTGTATGGCCTAGTTCTGTGCTCATTGCTGAGGCCAAACTAACTTTCAAATCAGAGGGAGCTTTGCTCATTTACAGCCTACAAGGAAAGAGCTCTTCTATTGCTCTTGGCAGTAAGTGCACTGGAAGAATCCCAGTAAGAAGCAGCATTGTATTATGGGGATATGTGCCTTTGTATTCAGCAGCTGCAAGAAGGTGTCTCAGCTCTGTGAGTCAGCCCTGTTTCAGTGAAGTAACTATCAGCGGCAATATATGAAGAGATTTTTTGTGGAGCCAACAAAAACACGTTTTGGTAAGAACTGGTTAAGTTCTGTTACAGTTGGAGTCTCTCCTACCATTTCAGAACGGACATAGTTAAGCAGTAATAAAGTGTGAGAGATACTAAGGACTGTCAGTCTCAAGCATTTAAAAAACAAAACAACTTCTCATTCCCTAAAGAATGAGCCAGATCAAAATACAACCCTTTCTAATCAACCTTGAGCTTTTTTTATTAGGTTTTAAGTCTTTGAGGTTTGTGTTTTCAAGGTTTTCTCACAACAAAGGGCTCAAGAACTTATTTCGAAAATTAAGATGCTTGCAGAATCAAACTACTCTAGCAGCTGAGGCTTTAAGAAAATAATACAAAAAACATTATAAAATTATTAGCACTCACCATGACATTTCTGTATGTGCTACAGATTTAGAATTACTTTCCATGCCAGTTGAAGGGCAAAGGAAAGGACATATATGGTAAGAAAGAAAATCTGTTTTCTGAAATATGAAACATCTTTTTATAACATTTATCGCTCAATTGTGTGCGTTTCGTACATCTGAAGGTTTCATTTTGTATTTATAAAGCCCTGATTACAAGGCCATGTTAATTCCACTTTGCCCAAGTTACTTTCATAATAGATAGGCATAGGAAGGTGATTGCTGCTGGTTTAGCTGGTTTAGAGACCTCCGTCCCTCCAGGAATGTTCGCTTGAGGAATGTTGCTGAAACCATTCCGGAAAAAAGAAATACAAGAAAATTTGGCTTTCTATGACAAAAGAGTGGCGACTGCACTCATACAGTGAAGGCCGAGCACACTGTATTTCATCAGTTGACATTTATTCCCAGAACATGCAATGAGAATGCAGCTGTTCACTAGGAACAAACAAACAAACAAACAAACTTTTCTTGCATAAGTAAGGTATGTCATGATCAAATAAGAGGGTGATTTTGGGACCAAAGCCAGTCTGACTAAACACTGAACAAGAGATTTCCTATACAATTTGATAATCTGCAACAAAGAGGCAAGACTTCAGGCAAAAACAACAATAAGCTGTTGAAAGTTGAAAACAGGACTTGGAGAAAGTCATCAAAATGACTTCCAATAGTCAAAAAAGTCAATACCAGCAACTCTTATATTGAATTTAGTTTAAGTATCAGAAATTTCTAGAAACTTTTCTTCAAAAACAAATACCAACCCAAAAGATAATGCAGTCTCAAAAGCAACTATTTATTCAATATTAAAAAATTCAAAGGGAAGAGGTAAGGGACAGATTCGACCTTTCACACAGCCTCTTTTATTGCTGTAGCAGGGCACAAGTCTTCAAAACTGTCAGTTATACTCGCTCTTAGTTTAAGGTCATTTTTAGTTATTGCAATAGGAAGAAGACCTTTGTGCAAATACAGAGTGTCTATATTGTGCGGGTGCTGATGTGGCTGTTAAGTAAAATCTAAGAAAAGGAAACTGCTGCCATTCTTTTTATTAATCTCCTTATTCATTCACTGACTCACATATTCCTCCAAGGGAGTGTGTTTGGACCTAGGAGAGAGGTGGCTCTGTGTTTTCAGCCTGATATCAGCAAACTCTTGATGGCTGCAATACAGGAGGAGTATATTTTCACAAAACCTGCTGGTCATGCAGGATTCCCTGTCCATGGGACAGAAATGATTGCTCTAAGACCTGTGGATGTATCCACAAGTAAGCCCTTTCCAGTCTGGGACCCTTCACTGAGGCGGCAGGTGTGTATTTGGGGATCTTCCTCAAAATTTGTTCTTACTCTGTAATTGAAATACGCATCTCTAAAAATTTCTGGTTTGGAGCTGCACTCTACTTAGACAAAAGGAAGACTTTTTCCTTTTTCAGTTTCACAAGGAACAACGGCTGGAAGTGTAGTTACTGAACAGATTAAGACTCATAAATGAATACAATTACAAGAGGTGTGTTCTAGTTACCACAGTAAAATCATACATAATCTTGGCCATTAGGAGAAGAGGCCTGCTTGTTCATTAAAGTAGAGAAAGGCCTTTTCCAAAGATTGTACCAAAGGAATTAAAGCAATGTGATCCCTCTAGTGTGGTTTCAATTGCGTAGCCGCCAATGGAATAAAGGTGATTCTTGCCTCTGGGGGATAATCTACCTTTATTCCAGTGACTGCGTCTAAGGCATGACTAAGCATTACTGCACAATTTTAATAAAAAATAACTCAGACCAATCCATCCATACCGCTAAAAAATTATGTGCACTCCTGCTTTCACTTCATTCCCTGCCAAGTATCAATACCTAGAACAACCACTTGAATTTTTATTATATATAAACCATACTTATTCAGACATGTTATCTCCTCAGAGACCTAGCTTGCCAAGGTCATCTTAAGTGTATAAATAGAGTTTTTTTTCCTAAGTCAGAGGCCACAGTATGATTTATTAAAGCTAAGAGAAAAAATTGCATTTGATCATTAATTTTTCATTATTATACTCTAATGTGCATCATATTTATCACCAGACCCAGGGAGAATATAAGAAAATGCATGCTCTCCATTTCAGAAAACATGCTTATCCAATTCAATTCCAGCTCAAAACAGATAACAGATAATGTCAACTGAATAAATCAAAAAATTATTGGCTAATGTGAGGAAAACAGATTATTTATGAGAACCGATCAGCCACCGGTTTTATCCACAACAGGAATTTCTCAGTGTCTCCTTTTTTGCCTCCAAAATCATGAGTTTTCCTGCCCAGGCCCGGTGGGTAGTTGAAAGGCTAGTTATTTTCTCTCTTCCTCTGTTTGCTAACTGTACTGCTAGGTTGGTCAATGCTCAACTCCTACGCATATCTGAAGAACTGGACATTGTTCTTGAATAAATAGAGTGGATTCTAGGCACAAGCAAACACACACACACAGATGCACACAAAGGTACATAGTGGGCATACGCCTGAGGTGAAAGCAAATAGAAATATCCTCTGGTAAAGGTGTCTTTCTGCTAACAAAACAGGAACATGATGCCAGTCCAAAATGACTAATCTGTCTGCCAATGGCTATAGTCCTTTGACTCTATTGCACCTCAGGAAGTTGGCGCATGGTTGCAAAACTTGGCCAATGGCTCTCAGGGGACCTACTGACAAATAATAATTCATCTGATAGTACTTATCTTACACGTTGCATGTTGCTAGATATGTAACATACCCTTCATTTGCCATCTGAAAGTATACGGGAAACAGCTATTCTGAAGCTCTGAAGCATGCTGCAGAGCAGCTTCTCAGCTCATTTCTTTCATTACGCCTTGACAAGATAGTGCCCTGGTTCCCATCTGAACGTCTTATGCCATGGCATAAGCAAGGGGCATCACTTTGACACAAATAAAACACTTTTCCATTTAAGACATTTGAAAAACCTCCATCTGAAAATTCACAAAGACATACATACATCCACCAGGCCCATTGTTATTTTGAATCCATGATCAATGTGTGTACGTTTCTGAAGGGAAGGTGTCAAGCGGATGGGGCCAGACTCTTCTCAGTGGTGCCCAGCGACCAGACAAAAGGCAACAGGCAAAAACTGCAACACAGAAAGTTCACTCTGAACATGAGGAGAAACTTCTTTACTGTGAGGGTGACTGAGCACTGGAACAGGTTGCCCAGAGAGGCTGTGGAGTCTCCGTCCCTGGAGATACTCAAAACCCGCCTGGACACAATCCTGGGTAATGTGCTCTAGGGGACCCTGCCTGAGCAGGGAGGTTGGACCAGATGATCCCCAGAGGTCCCTTCCAACCTCAATCATTCTGTGATTCTGTGATTCCATGATAAGCTTTATCTCAAGGACCTAAATCAAGAATAACTTTTACAGTATTAAGTTCACAACCTGAAACTACAGCATATAAATAAAACCAGAGGATAAAATAATTACACCAATCATTCTGCTAGGAAGAGACAGTATTACACAGAGAGATTTAGAACTTCTCCATTAAACTTTGGTATCTAACATTTCAAATGTGAACAGCATTTTGGGGAATAGAACATACACGGGAAGGTTAAACTTTCATTTGGTTAAAAATGTCCCACTCAGTTCCCCTTAGAACTGCCTTGTAGCCACTCATTTCTACACAGTACATTTATCAAGTGAGGCAAGAAGCCACCAGGGTTGATGTCCTAAAATTTGCAACACCTAAAGCAATGCCCCTAAATTCATGTTTAGAGAGAAGAAATTTTTTTATATCCTCTCTTATGTTCTGTGGTTATCATTGCTCAAAGATTAAAATTAAACCCACTTGTAGGCATCAAAATAAGCATGTTTTGAATTTAGAAATTGCCAGCCACCTGCATCATACATTGACTTCAGTTTGTTTTGCAGGCACTCAGTTCAAATAGAGACTTTCATAAGGTGTCTCCATATGGGCTTTGGCACCCAGCTCCTGCCATCAGAGAGCCTTCCCTTTTGAGCGCTCTTTAAAAGATGAATGTAGAAAAGGCATGTTCCTTCCTCCTTTGCAGTGAATGGATTCTTTGAGGAAATGGGAGTATTAACTGTGATACAGCTACCCTTTTTTTTCAAATTCTTTCACAAAGAGATCACTGCTTCTGGGACCCACAGGCCCACGTATTATTCACAGACCACACACTGGGAGGAGATGCATTGACCTCAGGTCTGTTACATCATAATTAGCATTACTCCACCCAGGATCTGAATCGTTCATTTGGATGAAGTTTCAGAAGTTATCAAGAGCAGCCTGCATAATAAGCCATAAACTTGGGCTGATGCAGTTTTGAAAGTCTAAACAGTGCTCAAAGAGTCAAAGAGAGGCCAAATTTTCCATGTTGGTTGTTTTACTTGTTTGTTTTTTTCATTTATATTACAGATTCCCTACTTTATTGCTCGGTCCCAAGGAAATGAGACAGAACATGTATCTATACTCATTTATCTCATCTATCATTTAGAGGAACCATACAAAAATGCCTTCTGGAAGACATGGCCTCCTGAGTTCTACAAGCTGGACGTCAGGCTCTGCCTCACATGAGCAAAGAGCACAGTCTCCACAGCCAGACTCGCAGGGCTCTCCCACTTGTTTTGTACAGCTGAAGGAACAAAAAGCAAGCGAGAAATTACTAAGGATTCCCTTGACACAAGGGATCCTTTGGGTGGATGGATGACAGAGTAACTCATTTTACACAATGAACGCATGTCCTCCCCATGAGGGGCTTGTCAGAGGTTGTAATCACCTAAATGGATTTGGAGCAGACATAATAATGTAAAAAGTCTTTGACCAGCAGAATGAAGGACTGCAGCCCCGTTTTCAATGTGTACTAAATTAGACTACAAGCCAAAATCCTATTAAGATTGAGGGAACAGAAAAAGACCTGACTTCTATGTTCTTCTCTCTTCGGTTGGACTGAACATAAACCCAGCAAGATTGAGAACTGTGCTTTTGGTTTTTCGTTTCTCAATCTACTTACACACACATCCTTTCATATGTCCACAGGACAAAGGGCAGAAGTAATGGAGAGGGTTAATGGCTTCACTGCTGTTGACTGGTGTTAAAGCCAGGGCAGATGTGGGCTTTAATTAGTAAGCAGCTGCACATACATAAACCACACCAATCTTAATCCAGAGAGTGACGGTGTGAATACAGACGTCTTGCAAAAGCAGATACCTTTAATCTGCATTTGTCTATGTTTTTACAGGGAAGGGGTTTCAGCAAAATTTTATCCAGGAGTGCACAGGAAAAGGGAGGGAAAAGTATATATATGTCTAAAAATCAGAAAAGGGCACTAAGAATGTAAACAGAAAAGAATAAAAATAACCACATAGATCAAGTTACTCAGCACCAAAACAGAACAGTAAAGTTTTCCATTACCTTTCACAGAGTAGAGCTCTCCCACTCTGAGCACAGCTCCAGCTGTTCTCTTGGCTTTCCCTTGGGCATTGGTTATGCTGTACACCCTGTGAACCCCCACAAAACTGGCATTTACTTCTAGAATATCCTAGCCCTGTAGGAACTCAGGTACCCAATTTGCTAGAAATACCACAGAGGAGGAAATCATGAACATCAAGTTCACTCAGTTAATTTTTATCATGGTCCACTGGGTAGAATTTGGAGGTTCCCTTGCCAGGGAGCAGAGGAGCACACAGGAAGCAGTGCTGCCAGACAAGGCAGGCGCTACATACTCCCTGCATGTCCGCAGCAAAACCCAGCAGCTGCTCCCTGACAGCAGTATAAAATGGAGGTTACTCACTTAGGCCCAGAAAGTCCATTAATTAAGCCCACACACTCGTTCATCCTATGTATATGCCTGAGTACTCCTGAGAAAACCATTTTTTGGCACTTCTCAGTATCCAGAGAGGGGTGTTCTAGCCCTGCCCCATCATATGTCCTGCATAGGCAGTGTAAATGGGTGCAATGCACTTCATGTTGCCAGCTCCTCTCATCTCTAAGACTCTAAATCTTCAATGGGATTTGAAGGTAGAGAAGAGGGTGGGTAAGTTGGGAATGTATATATATTGGCAACATATCTCAGATCTCTCTGTCATGATGACTGTCCACACGCAGTCTCACAGTCCTAGGATGCCACTATCCACTAACATTCCACATCCCACCAATGTAGACCATTCGATGAGAAATCCCCAGCCCTCAAAACAAAAGACAGGGACAGACAATCCTATCAAGAAGTGCAGCAGCCCCAGAAGCCTCTCTAATGGCACATTGTTCCATTGTTCCATGTGGGGGCTCTGCAAATTACAAGGCTGGAGGCATGCCTCATGAACAGGAAGGTGAGAGCAGGTAGTTCTCCCTAGCACTCCCATAACAGCTCTGACACACCTAATGGCCAGGCAAAACACTGGGCATTCTTCCTACCATGTCAGAAGGCAAGCAGACATCTTTAAAAATAGTAAAGACAAATTCAATTTGATTAGCAATGCCCCATAGGAATAGGCACTCAGTTGTGACAAAGCTCATTAACTTTTCCCAATTGAAAAACCATGGTGAAAACTCAACACTGAAAGGACAAGATGCTAGCAGAGCTGAAAAATCTCTGGTCTTCCATAGATTTCCATGGTTGAGTGTATGAATGTGCAGACGGTGAATGTGCACAAGGACAGTTAGTCAAACAAAAGATATGGGAGAAATCATGCATGGAACCTACCCAATGTCCAGGTAAAACTGCCTTATTTCTAAATCCATAATGGAATCCATCACTTGAGTAACCCTGGTATACACACAGAGAGACAGAACGATCCTCAGTTGAGAGGTGAGAGCAGTCTGGAGTTTTGGATTCTGTTTAAATGCTGCCAGTGATTCCCTGCTGAAGGACGGATCACTTCTGTCCCGGTTCGGTAGCTGAGCCGCCCAGCCACTGAAGCTGGCTGAGTAACATAGACACCAAAGCAACAACATGGGATATGAAACAGAGGGCAAAAGGGGGAATAACTAGTAATAACTCCAATATTAGCATTTTCATTTTTCAGCTCTAAAAAAGTGCTTATATCACAGTAATGAGGGGCCTAATTTCCAGAACCACCAAGTTTCCAGCAGTTCTCACTGACTTCTGTGGAAATTGCTATAGAAAAATCTAGCCTCTAATAAATATGCATTTGAATAGCTAAAGCTAGGCCACCATTCTCAACAATGCGTGACTTCTCGATATTTTGGTTTCCATATCATAACAGCTGGGGATGGTGCAAGGCTGATCAGCGAACTGAAGAGGGATTGCAACATAAAGCCCACATTAGTGGTATAAGCCAAAGACAAGGTTGGTAATCTTTTATGTGGAGACCGTGCAGACTAAATATTAAAAGGAAAAACTGTAGAAAAAACTGAGAGGTTTTCTTTGCTGCAACCAGTTGTGGAGGGTGAAGCAGAAGAAAATAGGCATTCAAAGAAAAAAGAAAAATGGGTGGATGGAAAACTGGAGATAAAGCATTCCTTTGATAGACTGATAGGTTGAAATAATTCGGAATGACAACATTTTGAAACTCCTGACAAACACCTGGGGGCTACTAGTTTGAGAATTTTGTTCCTTGTCCTCATAACTGACTCCAGGCAAACCGCCAGTTATGGGGATTATTCCCCCAGAAGGCTGTAAGGTGTAAACCCCAGGACAGGACAACAAATGATTCCACTCTCTAACATCCTTGTCTAGTGACTGTTTCAAAAACAAAAACAAAAACAAACAAAAAAAATCAAAAAACTGTAAAAATGTTTACAAAGATTCTTTAAAGGATTGGAGTGACACTTTGGCAAAGGAAGACAGTGAGAGACTCCCCCACACAAATCGTTTACTTTGTGGATCTACGGTATTATCAAAGTCTTCAAGCCAAATTCTATCTGCAGTTACAACAGAGTAAATCTGCAGTATGGGGTGTGGATTTCATGGATTTGCAATTTCTGATGTTTATTGTTACTGAGATTAACACTGAGCAGAAATCAGCCTTCAGGTCTTTCTTTGTAAAGATGGGTAAATCTGGAAATGCTGATCAACTACATAGTCCTTAACTGGACTTAACTGCTTAATGAAGGTTATGATTCACCTTCTGTTTCATTTGTGAATAAGTACCAAATTTCCTTTGTTCCCCAAACATTCCGATAAGAGCTCCTGGCATTTGTGTGCACAGAAAACCAACTAGCAAAGTGTGCAATAAATTGTAGCATGTTCATTTCAACCTGACAGCAGGAAATAGCCACTTTGTGTGTCAGTGCTTCAGGGACCAATTGCCAGCATTTGATACATCACCAGCAGACCTTAGAAGTAGTGCAGGAATCACTGGCATAGAGCAAATAATGTCAGTTGACTGCAATGCCTCCAAAAGGCATTCCAATCTTCCACCAATTCCACCCCAATCTTCAGCTACAAAATAATGTGTTGCGGCCGTTTCTTAACATCCATACTACGCTGCAGTTACTTTTTCATGTATCTTCTTTTGCACAAAGCACATTGAAGTGGGGAGTGATAGGAAGGTCAGATTTGTTTTGGAAAAGTCCAAAAGCTTTTCTGCTGCACAGTTATTAGGAGGACTGTGAGAAGGCCCAGTGGCAATGATATATAGATAAACATCTGCATTCCTTACATACCACAATCATTTTTGCTTCAAGTAGAACTTCACACTTCCAATGCTGAGCAGATTGTGTATGTGTCAATTAGACACCCACATTCCCTCTCCCCATTTGGTGTCAGGTGTCCATTTGATAATTTGCTTTTGCATTGTGAAGAGCCATGACTGACTTAGTGATCCTTTCTTCAGATTTGGCAAAGCTCTCTTGCACGCTGAGCAAACACTTAGTCCCCTTACAACACTGTATTAGCTGACTCTTCAGTCAAAAACTATTCCACTACCTTAGAGTTGCATTGCAAAGATCTCCAACTATTTTATGCACAGCCTACTTAAAAAATAAATAAAGATTGAATTACATTCCTGAGCCCAGGATCCTCTTGCACTATACGAATGTAAGTATTTAATTTGGCTTTCCCTGTTTATGTTAGCTTGTTTTAGTTGCTCTGTGTCTTACTCAACCACAAGAATGCAGCATAATTGGACTTATTCAGTACTGTGTCTTTGGCTGCTTTTTGCTTCCCAGAATTTAAAAAAAAAAAAAAAAGGTTTTTAAAAGAAGATCTAAAAGTGTTTTTTGTTCTTTAGTTGTGAAACTAAAAACTAGACAAACAACCAAAAGAAATTTCATACTGAGAGCCCTGCAAATAAAGGCATAGAGTTAAAAAATGAACTGATTGTAGCATTGGTGAAACGAAGCAGACTGCCATCCTCTAGAGACTGAAGTCTGCTGCTCACCCTGCAGAAACTTGTGGAGATTAGAACAGTGCTGTACCCCCTCCAGAACTCTTTTGTCAGCCTAAGTTGGTTTATGGCAGGTACCGGGCAGAAGGAAGACCCACGTAACAGACAGTGATGGGATAACCTTCCCTGGGAAGGTTTGTTCTAGCCTGCAAGAACTGGGAGGTACCAGAAACCTGTTTCAGCTCCCACTGCAGGAATGGAAAGACCGCTGTTGGCTGCAAACGAGCAGGCGCGGGCGGCAAGAGAGGCTCCGGTGGCTGTCTCAGCGCCCGCCACAGAGCCTCACGCCCAGCAGCAGGACTGACAGTAGCAGTCCCTGTGGCTCCTTCACGGCAACCGTCCGTAGCGGGTATCAGCAGATCTTAATTCGGGGCAGGGGGGTGCGGGGGGAGCTCTTGGTCAGTTATGAAAGGCGAGTGAATGAACGCCTGAGCTAAAACCACCTGCTTATTTCACACGGGGGTCCAATGAGCTTCACAAGCCCCGTCACCAGGAAGGCCACTCCGAGAGCAGAGCCCAGCACCCGGTCGGACGAGTGGCTCTCTCTGGTTGAAGGGATGTATCTACACGGAGCTTCTCGCAGAGCTAGACCCTAGTGGTTTAGGCAGACTGCCCACAGCATACTGGGACACGGTGACCATACACAACAGCAGGTCTTTCAATTTAGTGGCTCAAGCAAATAAACTGTCAAAGGTTGAGCAGCTACTGAACTTCTTCTGACTTCCCATCCATCCTGTCTTTTCACCATGCCACAGATTAATTCTGTGATAAATTTAGCTTTCTAAAAGCAAAGAGTTTCCATATTACAGGCTGGACTTTTATTAGCAGACATTTCTGGCAAACCAGAAGAGGCCAGTAGGAGCAGACTGGTTACTGGTGTAAGCTGGTTTACCCCATCGGTTTCACTGGTACTACACTATTTTGTACTTCTTTAAGAGCTAGCTTTGTTTTTTTAACTTAAAATGGTTAAATACCTCTTTTTCATCTTAGTGAAAGAAATTTGTATTAGCACCAATACTTACTATGCCCAAGTAATTGCATAAATTCTAAGAGGATCTTATGTCTCAGGTGCTTTCTGACAGATTTCTCTTGTCTGTATTTAGAAGTAAGGAGAAGGTTCAGGAGTCTGGGAGCGACCGGGGATGAGGGACCATCTTTGATTCTGCAGGAAGGAACTGCTACTTGGGCATCAGGCTTTGAAGGAAAGAGGTGGAATCCTGTGGTGCACCACGCAACAGAGGAATTAAAGAAATGACCTTGGCCTCAGAGATCTTGAAGGGCATCAGTAGAGCTTAAAGGTAGCAGGGACAGGATCTGGGACATTATGAGAGAAACTTTGTGACAAATGTTAATTTTGGTATCTTCCCTTAGATTCACACCAGTTAAAGGCACATAAAGCTCTCCTAAAAAGACATTGAGGATTCCCTAACAGTACCTAGTTTGTCTAGCAAGGTAACCTCTGCATAACTGATCACTCACATCCAGTTCCATGTCAGAATGCCGACAGCTTTCGGTGCAAAGTGCATGGTCAGGGTCGGAATGTGAAGTCCAGCCCCGCCCCAGACACAGGGAGCGTGCAGAGAGCGGGTCTAGCTGAGGGAAGTTTAGGGCAGCCCTGTAGATACTTTTGCCTATTTCTGTGAAATGTGTTAAGTGAACAACAACCAAAATAAATCTCCACAGGAGGCAGAAAGCAGCAGTACACAAAGCAAATATAGGCAAATACTCAGAAGTAGCTCTCAATTTGGAGATGTTTTTAGTTTTCAGATCCTGATAAAGTTGTCCTACCCAGAATCCCCAAATTAGTTGCCACATTTTAAAATATTGATTTTCTTATGCTGATTTCTGCTCATAAAAAGTAATAAAAAGCTCTGTCTAGCCACAGAAAGCTTAATAATTGCACTGACACTGAAGGAATTTCAGACCTTTGCATTTTATAATTGCTTATAATTGGAAATTGGGTTGTAGAAGTATTTGAAATGTAAATTTATTGTAAGTATTGTTCCAGTGCTTGATTACTTATGAACACTGTGATAAAAACTGATTCTATACTCATTTTTAAAATGCATGTACAGCACACACTGCATTAGCAAAATAAGGAATAGCCAGAGAGGAGCAACATAAAGCTGAGGCACACCCTTCCGAGGCAGAATGCAAAGCAACACCCATCAGTAAAAACTAAATAGTTTGTCACAAATTTCCTATCTAACCATTCTCTGTTGCAGGAGCCAATCCATAAATATTTTGTAGATGCCATCTACTGGGGAAGTAGGAAAATGAATTAATTGTATACTATTTTCATGTACTAAATAAAATAAATTGGGAAACTATTCCTAAAATCTTGCCATTTCTTTTTATTATGTTAGCTGTTGCAAGAAAACAAGGTAAAACAAAGCTACTATCTCTTAAGCATTTAAGATAAGCCAAATAGAAATAAGGGAAATGTAGATATGTGAGTGTTAAGATCACTGAGACAGCAATCAAAGTAGAAACAACTTTGTTAACTATACCATAATCACAAAACTGAGAAACCATTGATATCCTTGAGAAGTACCACATCTAAACCCAGAGTGATTTGATGCTTACACACCCAAAGATGTCATACTCATTGTTTATACAATGCTGCCCTCTAGTAACTGAAAACCAGCGCACAGGGTTCATGAAGGTTTTCTCTGAACACGCACCTTTTCCTTTCAAAAAGTGTTTGTTGTTTGACACATCTGTGCTTGAAATAGCATTTTAAAGCTCTTATTTGGTAAAGTTTCTACGCTAGTGGTGTTTCTCCTGGGTAAAGAGAAACAGCAAAATTGGCTACTTACTTGCATCAGTAAAAATCAAACTACATCGTATTTGGAGAAAGCCACTGCTTTATGAAGATACATTTACCTGAGTAGTCGTTGACCCATTAGAGCACCTTAATACATCGTTGAATCTGGCTACGGCCCTCAGCTTACTTAGTGCAAACTGCACAATACAAAAGGTAGTCTGGTGCACGTGAACTCAGCCATTGGCTCGACGTGCTTCCAAAGACCAAGGTAGCGTCTGGTCATTTTTTCTAGCACTCCATGTGCAGGGCACATTCCAGTTCAAGGCTGGCACTATAAAACCCAACCACACCAGACCACAGTCATGGGGTCTGACACATCCTAACACACTCTGCCAGTCCCACATGTTTCCCCTATAACTTGGGGTCACTCTGCTGCTAATTCAACCCACTTGGGAATTAAGATGCCAATAAAACAGACATTCATTACAATTAAAAACTAAATCAGTAAGTTTAAGGGTTGTTCTAAAACAGACATTTATAATTAGTTTTTTTTTCTTTGGCCTGGTAAGACACGTTAAAACGCCCATGCTCTGTGTTGATATTCAGGCCTGGCCTAGCAAGGCGTTTAAGCATATGCTTATCTGTACGGTAGCGTGAACACCACCACTGAAGTCAGTCTGAGCTACAGATATACTTACAGACTTTTCTGAATGCCTGCCCTAAACAGAAGTTAAGATTCTGATCTCTAATTGAGTTGAAGGCCACTGAAAAAGGTCATCATTTAGAAAATCTTGTTCTAATTATAACAAACCCAAACTGGCTCTAGACCTAAATTGGAGACATAATTAAATATTTTCATTAAATTCATTTATTTTCATAAATGAATTATTTTCATTTAATTTTCATTAAATCATTCCATGATTACAAAAAATAAAATAAATACAAGTTAAAAAAAAAAAAAAGACATCTCAGGGAAAGCACTAGAAATGCTGCCAAAATAATGAAGGTGGGCTGGCAGCCACTTGGCTAAGCGAGGCTTTGTAGCTACCTATAAGACCAAACTATTCTTTGAAATAATGGAGAATTGGAAAGCCAGAGCAAAATAAAGGTCTGGCATCAATAGAAATACACTCCAAAAGCCAAGAAAATTTGTATTTTACAGAGTATACTCCCTAAGGACCTAGCAAAAGATCTTCGCTGTCTTCTGAATTCAGCAGAGTTGAAAAAGCACTGAGAAGAAGACATCAGCAAGATGCGTTTGACTCTCTGCTTCCCTCCCCACCATTACCGCAAGCTGAATTAGACTGCCACTGGCTATAGCACCCACTCTCTGTGTAATTCAAGGTGGCCGTACTGACCTACATGTCCTTCTTCCCCTTTCTTTTCAACACCGTCCAAGGGGAGCGGGTATGACTACCAGGAATAGTATATTTGCAGTAGAAAATCTCAACTGCGTATTTGATGAAGCTTTTGTATCGCCCAGACAGGATAGCAAATTTGATCATTAAATACCAAGTATGAAATAAACATGTAAGAGGAGAAGGCATGGTAATCTATCTGCCTCAGGGACACCAGAGTACTGAAATTTCATTTTACAATAAACTGCTATGTTCCATCTGCTGAGAACTTCGTGTTAAACTCAAAGTATTTCCACTAATCTTTCTGCCATAAATTTAAGCCTTGGGAGGGGTTAAAAGCAATGCTACTGAAAAGCATGGTGCCATAGTGGGAAAATGTGTTCCATGGAACAAATCCTCTACCTCTGTTCGTCCATGAAAATATTATTTTCCACTAACCATAACACAGGAATCCTGTACCACATTCTTTGAGACTGATTATCTGGAACTGCTTTTAAATACTACTTTTGGGTCTCTCTTTTTTAACTGATGGGCCATTCTCAAAATACCATCAAATTATTTTCCTTGCTTAAAATCAATAACAACACTTTTAAAAATGTTCAGCTTTTTGTACACACCCAGTTTGCTGACAGGTCATAATTAGATCCACTAGGGATTCATACTGAATAATTTTTCAGTGTGTTATAACCAAGGATTGTCAAACAGTACAGTTAAATCTTGGGCATCATTTTACAGGCCTCAGGCAGAATGCTTACTGTAGTCATAAGAATTTTTCTTGAGAAAAAACCAAGGGATTAAACTGTTGAAGGAAAAGAATAATTGTATGAAACCCTACTGGCCAGGTCACGCATCAGAAAAACTGGTGTTGGAAGCAGCAGTTGACTGGGACAGGAATGTAACAACTGTTGTACCCAGCCAGAGCGCTGATTCAACGACTGCAAAATCTTGTCTCTGGAAATCCAAAATTTGCCTATGTAGGGAGAAGCAGGGAGCCCTAGGACTGCAGAAAGGCCATAGGACCTCTGATATGGAAATTACACTTATCAAAAAATGGTTAAATATAGTCCTAATATAGTGCTAAATATAGTCCTACTGCAATGCAAACTTATCTTCAGGTACATGCTTAAGTGCTTTCCTGACTCAAGATATTAATGAACACAGGCTTTCTTACAGATATTATTATCTAAACCACGAAATACAAAATTTCAAGGTTACATGTTGCCATGGAAGATGCTTGGCTTTTTCATTCATAGGAAAAACACCATGAGCTGATAAAAATGCCACTGCTGTGGAGAAATCACAGAGCAATGGGCTCTGAGGGACAGAAAAGGTAGCAACAAGTCTCTGAGGTGAAGGGAAATTTTGGGGTGATAGTACACACAGTAAAATCTTACTGGCATTGCATTTTTTGTTGTTTTCATTTTTCTTTTAAACTGTTTTTGGACAATTCCAAATTTCCCCAGTTTCAAAATGTACCAGAACCAAGCTACGCACTGAAAAAAAGCACAGGCTTGGACTCCAGTCTAGGTCCTGACGTATTCTTCCTGTACAGCTCTTCACAAGACATTTAACTTCTCTACTCCATTTCTTATTTCTTCTATTATAAAATTGCTACCCTAACTCAAAGGACTGCTGTGATACTATTTATGCATACTTTCCCAGGATATTTAGATAGTCTGACTGCAGGCAGTAGAGATATAAAAAGTATGTTTAAACAAGAGAAACCTCGAAGCCATCTTAAAACAGAATCACTGGAGACGGATAATAATGATGAGAGAAGGGAACGGCAATACAGCAACAGCAAAAGCAAATTTTCCCCACAGTCAACATACCAGACAGAACGACACCGCTGGGCTTCAGGCCGCAACTGACTTTTAGTGGAACCTTTCCTGATTTCTACATTTCAAAGTCAAATCAAGTCCAATAAAAAAGCCCAAACTCTTTTCACGGAAGCCCAGGCATTTAGAAACTGAGCTAATCACAGCTACAAGATAAAATGTCTCTCCTTTTCACCACTGTAAATCTCATATCAAGAAAAGAATCTACTAATTATCTAACTCAACTGTACTGATCTGAAAGGTGTAAGTTTAGAATGATCGAGTAAAAATGCTAGAACTATTTTGACTTACAGCTGTACAATGGAGCAGAATCAGGACCATTTTGCTCACTATTTTCCCTAACATTCAAAATAAAACTTTTGGTGATAGATTTGTTAGTATCCAGGAATTAGTTGCTTTTGAGTATTCTGATTTATACTATTGCATATAAAAAAACAAACAAACATAGTAAGGCCAAATTGAATGCTTCATAGCATGGAAATAACTGTGGTTTCGGTGGTTGTTAATACCAACTTCTCACTATACTCTCTCACTTGGCTAAGGCAAATCTGCTATGCTCAGGCCAAGCAGATGCAGAACGTATCAAATTAGTACCTTAGGGCAATGAATGCAATACGATGCTTCATCATTAACTCAGGGAAGCAAACTATATCCTTGACATACCCTGCTCCCAGACATTGCTGAAGCAATTGATTCCTTTATGTCTCATGTGAGGATCACCAGAGAAAATCTCTGGAGCCAGTCATTAATCACTCAAAGCACAGCACAGAGTTAGAATTTTTGAAATGATGCCAAATGCAGTTGTGGAGATTTGCAGTGATGACTGGTGAGCAACTTAGTGCCTGGAGGGAAGGAAGGGTTGTGGCTTTCCTGTGGTTTTTTTTTTTTTTTAATTTTCTTTTTCACTGATTGTGACAGAATCTTTATAGGGATCTCACAAAATTTGCCAGTCAGTCCTCTGAAGAAAAAATAAATTTTACAAAGAGGTTATGTAATACCAGCACCTGTCCTGTAGCTATACCGGATTAGACTTACCCATCCCAACAGTAGGCTTCCAACTAAACAAGGAAACCAAAATACAGGACAGCAGTGTGGCCTGGAACACACTAGGGTAGGATGCGATGCAACAAGAATGCACTTGGCAAGGGAGATGGGGATTAAAAGTGGGTTTTAAACACAGAGAAAACGTCCCAGACAGTAAGGCAGAAAGGCAGAAAGTGGAGAGAAGAGAAGAACTAAGAGGAAATGTGAAGAGGTATATAACAGAGTGCCTTTGTCCAATAGCTTTAGGTAGAATGGGAGAAATATGACGTAGCAAGCCCTTGTGATTCAGTCGTAAGGTACAGGAAGGGGCCTCACTCTTCAGGTTTCTGTCTTAATGGAGATATTTTGCACATTTTTGCACACTGCCTAGATAAGCAGCGCTAGCTATGGATCACTGTACTGAAACAAGGAAAAAGACAACTGCAATAATCAAATACATTATCCTCAGGTTGCCCTACACTATCAAACCCAGACTCTTACTGTTGAAACAATTCAGCTAGACATATCCTTTGAGGCATTAGTAAGTTTTCTTATGATACGCCCTGAGACACTATTGATGCCTTTGAGGACATACCAGAAGGAAAAATAAATCTGTATTAAAAATAACGCACACTCAGAGAATCACTGGAATTCCAACCAGAAGTTCATTTAGTGTACAATACTGAGCAATAGATTATTCCAAGGTTCAATGGATCTTATGTTCAGGCTTTTAGATTGTCATCTTCTAAACTAATGTGTTTGAATTGCCACTTAATATCAAACAAAGCACCATGAAAGGCATTACAGAAGAAGAGGTTGATTTGATACCCTAAATGAAATGGGGAAAATCTTTTAAATACCCCAAGGAGCTCTCAGTTGTTTTGATTCAATACATCTGGTTTAAACTTGCCTTGATAAACTTTG
>VXAL01008552.1:46484-75488 GCA_013399475.1 Chauna torquata | reverse complement strand
ACTTTGTTAAAAATATTTTGTTGATTTAGTGACAACATGGTAAAAACCATGAAAATTGGTGTGAACACTGGTAATTTTTCAATTCTAAGTTAGAAAAAAATAAAATAGAATTTCAGCAAAAAAAATCTCAAGGCTTATTCACTTTCTCTCTTTTTTTCTATCACTGAACTTTCTCCAAAGTAAGAAAAAGACACACATCGCATGTTAGATAGTTAAATCCACCTTGTCAGTGAAGAAGTGGGATTATGCCCTTAACTGTTTCAAACCATAATTTATGGTTATGCTCTAAACACTACTTATCTGATTTAAGAAAAGATTGATGTAAACTACAAGTATTTAGCACAACCACTACAATTTCAAAAGGTTCTGACGAACAGAAGACAGCTACCTTTGTGGGCACTACATACATGTTTGAGCCGAGCACTTCACTTCTAGCATTTCACAACAGCATAATGTATTATTTTATTCTCAAGGCCATTAATTATTTCACCATTAACAGACACTTTCAGCAGATCTTCTCCAAGTTTACTACCTTAATTAGGACCACATCCAGCACCCTGAATCAAATTTTTTCCTATTGATTTCAATGGAACCAAGATTTGGTCAATGATCCCTCACGTAATTAAAACAAGGAATTTCTCCATCCTATTAGCTAAGATATTATATTAATTTAATGATTAGCTTGTTTTGACTTTTAAAAGCTCTTCTGTGAGTTTTGTTCTTTTTTTAACTCCAAGTAACTCCAAGTAAGTTCATCCTGAAAGTTCTCGTACNCCTTTTTTTTTTTTTTTTTTTTACAGCCATGGTTCCAGTTTTGGGTAATACAAAATGTCATTTTTGTACCAACTCTAGCATTGTCATAAAAAGATAATTATCTGTCAATCCACTGGAAATTTTCCTACTTCAGTGAGTTACATGTGCCAGACATCACTCCAAAGTTCACGCTCCAAAGAGTTCCCCGAAGAACAGACTGGCTAATAGGAAAACCAGTTGGTGACATCCTGCCCCAGTGAAGTGTGTAAAACATCTGCCTGCATTTCACTGTTCATTTTGCTCGACACATTTCTGTAGTGGAGTTCTCATTTACAGCCACACTGGTCTGGTCAGCCTATTGCAGTGGTAGAAACAGGACTTTGTTTCTCCAGATCAGCCAACACCTACAGGCAAGAACACTCAAACATCACTGGATGCTGAAATCCAGGTCCTGATGTGCTTACAGACACGCTGGCAGATGGATTACTGATTACACTTGCCTATACGATAGGCTCACAGCTAAACCAGTCCTGGTGTGACAGCACTGGTACCAGTTACTTCTCTTCTTTCCAGGGAAGTGAAAGATGAAAGCCAGCACTTAGGTTACACTGAGTGCTCAGGCAAAACTCAAGTCATATGATATTAAAGAAATGACTGAACTGAAGAAAAGAAGAACAAGAGCATTCAACCATATAGCTCTCAAGAGTGTTAGATATTTGAGAGGTATAATGATAGAAAGCATCACATTTAGCACAAAGAGATCTACTTGATCCATACGTATATTTGATAGGCACCATAAGCACCAGTGTTTCGCTATAAGAATGATGAATATATGCTAACGTCTTTGTTTCCACGCCAAACCACCCATCTGTTCTCTGCTCAGAAATCTGTCACATTCTTTTCTTTTCACTTTTGCCCTATGTTATATTTAAGTTAAAACAAATACAAAAATAAGCATTATCTCCTACGTATAATTTATGTTCTAGACTCTCAGTAGTAATGAAATTCAACAGAGAGAGAATGGTTCAGAATACTAAGTTTCCAATTGTTTGAGATGAAGCACTGCTTTATTGTGTTGCGCTAGCAACCTTTTTATAAAAAGGACAGACAAAAAGAGCGTTTGAATTAACGACCTCATTTGTGGAAAATAAAATCTCATTTTTTAATGCATAGTTCATCTGCTAACGCACAGATACTAGCCTTTAACGATAGTCTTCTGCTGATGTATCACTAGCAGTGTGCCATATGTGATGAATTACCCGCTAGCCGTCATTATTATTGACTTTAGGTTTTATTAACTTACTAAAAAGGTGCCTATAAAGTCTTTTGTATCATCGCTTGCTGCTTCAAAGACAGGAACAGGTTTGCATTAGGAGTTTTCAGGAGATTCGTGATCAGCCTTCTTGAGCTCACCATGAAATTTATGAGATGCTATATACTAACAGTAAGTATGCGTGAGTACTTACTGCTATTTGTCTGAGAGTGAATGCTGCAGCATGAGAGTTGCAGCATAATTATTTAGGGCATAATTTCTAATACTCTACATTTACTTTTGGTCAGCAGAAGCACTTCAGAGAGTGCCTGTTGGTGTATAAATATAAAGAAGATGACCGGCCTACTTCAGGGACTGTCTACTCTTCCAGCTTCTAGAACACTTCAGATCAGAACAGTTAGAAATGCAGATAGACAAAAAGACCTGATAATTCACCTTTTTCTCCAAGGTACCTGCAAAAGGGAAGGTCACTGCTAGGCATTCTCAGCTGCTCTTGTAAATGTGCAACTTCAACACCTATCTATCTTCATAGGACAAATGCCTAACTCCTTAGTCCCACAGAACTTCACTGTGAGTGTAAAACTACACCAACTAGTATATATCAAAAATATTCACATACATACAGCATTTGCAAGATAAAATGTCCAGATATTCTTAAAGAAGTATAGCTTCATCACTTGTCCATTAAAGTGGACAGTCCTATCAGAATAATTAAGTGATCACACATCACTATGGCTGAAGCACATTAAACGTGCTGTTCTCCTTATGATGCCATTATTGTTTGGCACGACTTGAAAATTTGATGTTAAAACAAAAGCACATTCTGAAGTAAGGGCAATATTCAGCTTTTTTCTCAGATGCACAATTGCTTTCCAAAGCAGCAGCTTCTCATAGTCCAGTCCCATGTGGCTGAACCTAACCAGATATAGTACTGAAAGCTGTTTCCCTTTTCAGTGTCAGTACAAAGAAAACCGGGGACTAGCTCCTGGTCCATGCTCTGGCAGCTTTAATACTGTCCTAAATAGGTTACTGAGGATTACTTTTGGCACTACTTGGGAAACTTAACTGGCATCAAGCCAATGTACCCAGCTTTGTGCCAACTGTTTCTTGTTCTCTTCTAAATCAGGGAAGTAACATAAAAAAGTGCCAGGGAGCAAGCTGAGCACTGGGGCTGAAGTATGCTACACTCTAGTGATCTGTGTAAGAACAGGGAATCCATAGGGGACACTTATTGACCAGAACAACCTGGAGCAGTCCTTAGGCTACTGTAATTTGTTCTGGGCACAGCACAGAGACACCAATGCCTCCTCCAAGGCTGTGCCAAATACTCTGGCAATTCTTGAAATTTTGTCCATAAGTCAGTGTTTGCAGAAAAATTCTTCAAGTGTTACGTTATCCTTTCTTCTGTAAAACTTTACCTGAAATCTTTTTCACTCTGTGGGACTACAAATGACTGAAGGAGGGTATTCTGTGTACACCCCACACAAGACTGAGGTTTCCAGAAATTAGAACTGTGCAGTTTCCAAGACCTCTGCAAAACATCAGCTTGCCTGACTGCTTTGAAATTTATAAAGTATGACACTGCTAAAAAATACTCTCACTACATCACAGACATTGTGGTTGAAAAGAACTTTTTCGGTTGTATTTCCTCTCCAGTCTCCTACTGCAGAACTTTCTTCCATGCTGAACTCTGAAGGGTTAACTGGCATTGGTTGGAGGAGGGGGAAATCGGAGGTCAGCGTGTTCTGATACCAGTGAACTCACAAGTTACTCCTTAAGCATGTGGTTTCATCGTAGGTTCTTCCTGCCAGCAATTTCTCACTTTAATCATACACCCACAGCAACCCAGATCTTTAAATTCAGCAATTCTTTCTCAGGTTTCAGCAAGTCATTGGCAGCCTGAGCTATTTTTGGGATATTTTCTCTACTGCAGATGCAGCTTAGGAAAACGCAGGGAGCATGCTAAAGACCTGCAGCTATTTGCCTTGTACAATTTGCTCATTTCTCTTTATTTCTCTGTTTTCCTGCACTGATCACTTAAAGGACAATCTCTCTTGCAAACAAAATCCCCGGAGCCTGATTAGAGGGACTGAAGGCTCCCAGACACGGATTGCCTGCCAGCCACAGCACGGTAAGGACATGGACACTTTTGGCTAGCCTTGCATTGCAGTTTTTTAAGCTTTGCTGAACGTTTATTTGTGTCCATCGCTTCCAAATCAACACTGCTGGCATGGCAGGCAGTCTCCAGCTCCTGGTCTCCATTTTCATTCCCTAAAATCCTCAGCACTTGTAAGTAACACATTTCTACTCACCGTCTCTTTGTGTGTTCTAGAAATCAATGACTGACACTAATTTTGATCAGTTCCAGGGGTTGTTTTACTTACATTTTAGCATCTTTTAGAGATCTGTAATTTTTAATCCTGATTGAAACTGTGGATATTTCTATTGCCTGATCTTCCCTGTTTTAGGTATATTGTTAGTCTCAATATTTAGCTCAGCAAATAATTCAAATCGGGGACTCGTTTTATGTACGTAGATGGAAACATTACAAAAAAGACCTGCTATTGTTGATTTACAGTTATATACATATCTTTTTTGTCTTGTGCACAGGCTCTGCTATAATACCTTAAAGCTGCCACATAGCAGCGTGCTAACATTACAAAGACAAATACGCTGTAAAACCAATGCAGCAGACTGAGTTGTACCAAAAATGAATAGGTTTTGTCATGCAGTTCTTTCTGTATGGGCTCACAGAAATGCATGAAGTAAGCTCTGCAAGAATGGTGAGATTCCAGTTTTACAGGACATACTGTTTTATTGAAGTACTTGTAAAAATATTTTACTTATACATACCACTGGAAGAAAATGAATACAATTCATTTCTAATGAATGTACAAACCAAATTCTGGGAATCTCTGGTGACAGGAACAAGAAAAGGGATTCTTTTGGTACTTTCCTGTACTCGAGGCTTCTTAGAAAAACTGAATAGTTTTATCCTTTCAGGATTAGTAATATGATGACTGCAAAAAGAGAATCCTCCTGAGGGCTTGATGTACATCATCCAAGTATTTGACTGCAACTTAGTGTCTGTTGTCCTGTTGGGAGGTTTTAGAAAGCCTGACTTTGCACTAGAGGTAGGGAGGCCTTCAGATAGAGAAAGTAATCAGAAGCTCTCTCTTATCTGCTGCCAGAACAGACAAGAGCATAATGGACAAATGTAGCCCCATCATCTTTCCTATGAAAATGCTTAGGTATTACAGTCTGCAGAAGAAGCAAAAATTAGCACAGCCTTCGAAACAGTATTTTAGGAGCTTATTCAATCTTCACCTTTCACCTTTCAATCAGGGAGCATTTTTGTTCATTTTCTAGCCTGTAAATGTTTCTTGAGAGATTTAGAAAACTGATTGGAGGGATGGGGGAAATGCTGTACATGCACAAGTAGACTGAAGGTCTTATGTTCAGCAACAAAGACACTGGATTCTTATTTAAGGCTTAATTTTCAGCATTGGAAAAGTTACCGTATCGATATGCAAAGAATTAAACAGAAAAACATCAAAGCCAAGCAGAATATAATGACTTAGAACTCAGAGCACTAGAAGCCAAAAGTGAAAACTTCAGCTGGTATCAGTAGGTTTAGGATCAGGCTCTGGAAGTGGTATTTTTGCTTCCAAAAGCCTCTCATCATTTTTGATAGACAGTTTCTATGGAACTGTCTACATTCCCTCTGAACATCAGACTGATCTCTAAGCCTGACTCTCCTCCCACTACTGAATCTCAGCCTCAGTTCCACTGAAGTCTCTGACACTGAATCAGTCTAACAAGACAGACGAATCAATCCTTTAGTCCTTAGTTCCATTTTCTACTCAATCCCAAATGTTAGCACTCAGCTTGCTGGAAAACTTGAGACTCTACACATTTCACAGAGATCGCAGGCAGAAAACAGTGATTATAGCTGGATGTGTTTTTGCTAAAAGTTAGCAAAGCATTTGATTGTTTACTGTTAACAGAGGAACTGCTATGTCATTAGACAGGCTACAGGGCGTGCATGTAAATCTAGATCCCATATTTCTCTTTCAAAAAAGGTTACTGTCAGCGCAAATAGAAGTCAATTGAAGTTCTACTGACAGGACAAGTCTGTGCAGAATTTAATGTTTTGGGAATTCAGCGATATAAAACTCATTACAGCGATACATCTCTACAGATAACTAGTCAAATGCTGCTTGTTTGGGCTCTTTTTAGAAAATGTCATACTAAATTATACTATCGAAAAAAATTATTATTAGAAAGACAATGAATGTTGGAAAGGAAATAATCTGAAAAATGAAAAAGTAGATGCCATCTAGGATATATTAACTTCTTATTTTTGAAACAAACTGTTGCATGCAGGAGCTCTCTGGAAGTTGAAAACCCCAACTTTGTTAGATAAAGAATATAGATTATGGGGATTAGCAACTCTCCAGATGTTCAAAATTGAGGGTACACTCATACTGTGCTAATGCATTCATTTTGGCTTCCCACAGACTCTTGCACAGCCCTTTCACACAAAATCTTCAAACCAGGACCAAGAATAGCACCCATCTCTGCTATGAACAGAAGTCACTGCTGTTCCTGGTGCGTGACAGGGATCACCCCTTTAGTATGCAGGCCATGTCCCGGAAAATACAGATGTGGCTCCTCTTGTAGAGGGAGCAGTAGAGCAGAAGAGAGGCTGACTGTCAAAGAGCAGATAGAAATCACCTCCTGATCTTCCACTACTGCTGCTGTTCAGATTCTGTGGGTAGCACCCACGGCCCCCACAGCTCCCAGCCCAGGTAACAGCATGCTCCTCTCCGCACCCACATTCTCCTGCTGGCTGAGGCCCTGTCTCATGCCGCTAGGAAAAGAGCACTGGGTGACCTGCACTCCCTCCTGGGGTTTGTGAAAAACGGAAAATCTAGGGGAAGAAGACAGCAGCAATCTGTGCTGTTCTTTTTTTTGGTGCATATACATTAAATCAGCCACACACAAGATACTAAAGATTAACTGACTCTACAAATGTACTAATTTATAAATCAGCAGCAGCAATGATTCCAGGCACTCCATAACTCATATTTGATGGTCTTTGCCTACAGACAAGTATATACAAAGGGCTAACGGATATCAATAAGGGCAGTGGCTAAAGTGGAACACATACCAATGTACAGCACAACTCCTGCTCCTGCTGTTGCTACTAAGAAGGTGAAGCCAGATGCGACAACAGCTACTGCTGCAGCCGCTGACGCCTCAAGCACCAGCAGCCCCAGCCTTCTCCTCCCAGGTGGCAGCAGAAGCATGGAGATGCTCTGCAGCCCAGTTAGCTCCGATCCTCCCGTCTGTTTCTTCCCACATCACCCCACAACAGCAGCAGGCCTTGGCCTGCTTCTGGCTCTGACCTCAGCCTCTGTCTCTGTGTAACAGCTAGAGAAGCACGGGTAGGTGTCAGGGCTACCTGCGAAGGATGAGAGAGGGGCTACAGGGCCTGGACTGCAGGGAAGGAGGGACACAGGAACGGGGATGTAACAGGACATCCTGGGAGGAGCGTGGGCAGAGAGAGGTAGCTGCCTCCACTCAACATTTTCCAATGGGATACAGCTGAGGAAAAGCCAAATTATTTTACAATTTTTTTTTAAAAAAAAAAACAAAATATTTTTACAGTGTGCCACTAAAGGTAAAGACACCAGAGACAGGATGGCACTGATGACATGCTGTGAGTATGGGTGAGTCCTCATTTGGAATGCTATATAGTTCTTGTCACTCACGTTGCAGAAAGATGAAAACGTATCCTAAGAGCGAGCTGGGACTGTGAGTGCTATTGGTAAAGATACCACTAGAGAAATTAATTACTGAAGATGTATGACAATGTTGGCCCAAGAACAAACAGGTATTAATCCACCATAACAACTAGAATTAGGAGAATATACTGAAGCACTGAGACGGGAGCAAGAATCCTGTCTATCTTTTTTTTAAGATGGAGCATGACCAATTACCAAAAGCACTGCATGTTTTTGCAAGCTGCTGCAACACTACAGTTGCTCCAGGACTGTTTTCTAGGTTTCTGTGATACCCTTGATTCATGTCAATATAAAGGAAATAAGAATCAATTCCTGGATGTAATGCATGGATCAAGGAGTAGGTGCTACAATTTACTTGAGTAGATATTGCTCCTTTTGACATCACTTGTATTTCCGTACAAAGACTAAGATAACACTGGTGTGATAACATCAGCCTCTTTAAGACACACAAATGAAACTAGCACTTTGAGTTACAGAGGGATGAATGGAGCAAACCTGGTTTGTGTTGATATTGTGTAGAATGTAGGAAATCTGTTACGAGGCTGCACAGATTAGGGTAGAGTGCTTTTTATGTGTAAACAAGTACCAGAAGTTAATTTAACGTTAAGATTTTTCCTCTTTTGCTGAAAAACCAAGTTGACTCGGTAGCCCGTCAGGCTTCCCTCACTGTGGAGGGAGGGGAAGACTGAGAGCATGAGACCCATACTTTCATTTTTCCCAAAACAAAATTAAATCGCATGCCATATGGATGAGAGCGACTATAAAATAGATCTGGACTGATTTGCTGTTTGATGCCAAAGCAACAGACCTTTAGCAACGAGGCTTAAATTTTTGTCAAAAACTTGTCAGAGTATCATCACTCAGTAGCTGTATAGATACCACAACTGCCACACAGACTGCAGTAGGTTAGACTTGTGTACTTCAGAGGTCTTTCCGCCAGCTGCAATATCAATAAGGAGAAGGCTCTCAGAAATCAGCATTTCTGTTGCAGTTAACCTTTAGAAATGGATGGCTGTTCTCTACAAACTAACTTTTGAAAGATATCCTTGCAAAATTTATGACTGAAATTCCATCCCTAAAACTGGAATCAGTCACTGCAAATTCCACAATATTCGAGTATTTCTATTATCTTGAGATTGTGAGGCGGTGAGCTCCCACAGCAGCAATAGAGAGTACAATATATCAAAGAGATCCATTTAAAGATGGCATGTCCAAGGCCACAAAAAACAACGGCTACAAGAAACAGTTCATCTGCAGTCACTGGGTAATTTTACTTTAACTGCCCAGAAAAGAAATAAATCCACTGGATGAGAAGACCAGATCTCTGCATTTAAAATACTTAATTTGTTGCCATGAAATAACATTGTTGAAGTAGGTAAGCTGAATACTTTAAATTGTTACCTGTAAAAAGACTTAGTTGAATCACTTAAAAATAACACTGCTTAAAAATAGCTGGGAAAACAAACCGTTGTCATTAAAGTTCCATGAATTCAGTGATAATGCTTTGCAGTCTGCAGGATAGATAGTTCAAATCTCTGACACCATTTTTTGCATTTCTGAACGTTGGCTCCAGTTAAACACAGCCGCAATAGACTCCCCATCACATCTGTCAATCTTTCTTTAGTCAGCTCTAGTGGATATTTCTCTAATCTTGCTGATTCTTGATTGACTTTGGTTTTAGTACATATGATGATCAGGCCAGCAATCATAAGGGGAACCATTAGCAAAGGCATCTAAAAATAGTGTTCATTCTTGAAAGCTCAAGCCCAAGCGGATACGGCAAGTCACCAACAGATACAAATGACGCACAGCAGATCCTAACTCCAACCTCTCCTCATTAGGTAGTATCATTTCCTCTACCACCTGTTAGAGACTAAAGTCAGTAACTATCTAAAGCTAGATAAAGTATACAAACTCAAAGAACATAATATCTGAATGCAGCAACGGCCTACTAAACGTAAATATCACTTCTAACAAGGATAACAAAGGTAGGTAAAATTCTGCTCTCACAAACAGTCTCACATTTACCCCTGAACAGTTTATGACGTGACTATGTCTTTCTTGATGCCAGGCACAGTATTCACCTGCCAGTCCTCAAAATCTGAAGGCATAAAAAGGTTAAATGAAACATTTTTCTGTTTGCAAAGGAAAATCAACAGGCCTCAGCTGGAAAAGAAGAAAGAGGTTATTACCAGTGGCCTTCAAATATGACAGTGATCTAGTCATATTTATACCTAGTAATTTAACCACTTTAGAGTTAGATGGAAACAAACAATATTTCAGCCCTGCAGAGCATGCTGATATCACACAAGCCTCAAATTTAGTTCTTTCACGTAGTTTGTCTGTGCTGGTAATATTAATAGGCACACTAAAATGGGAACTTCACCCTGGCTCAGCTTTGACTCGTTGAATGGCCTTGGGCATCACATAACCTCTGTCTCCAGTTCTCTATGCACATAATGTGTTTGTCTATCTAGTGACTTTACAGAATCATGGGGAAAACAAATGAGCCACTTCACAGAATTTTTAGATTGCAATACACTGGCTTCTTGTATAACCCCTGTGCATTTTTATGAAGTATTGCCTTAATTTTAACATAAACTTGGCTTTTTCATCAAGGCAACCAAACTGTTTAAACAGAAGGAGGAACTATTTAAAAATTCCAAATTAAGCCTCCTAAGATTAGCAACTTGTAGTAAGAAAATGGAACCACAACCACATAAAGCTTGGAATCTCACAGTCCCAAGTATTTTTATTTGGTGATGCTTTTAAAGAAGCTCTTCACTGTCCAGGGGAAAGGGAAGAAGGAAGGAAGCTTAATTTCCCACCTTGAGAAGAAATAACAGATAATGTGGACAGTATAATCTGCACTATGCCTGGGCATACCAGATGGAAGAATCTGTCAACCACTCTCAGTTATTAAACTGGCAGTGAAAAGAGCTATATTATTTTGGAATCCGAACTGGCTCTGAGTGCAGGACAATCATATTCACTTGACTGCACCAGAGGACATAAATCCTCAGTGTAGCTCAGATGATTTGCCCAAAGGTAATCGAGTTAGTTATAAGCTTAATTACATTTTTTCCTGTTTTCTACTGAAACTATTCAAATTTTCTAGTCTTCTCTACATTGCAACTTCTCTGCTCTGAGTCTGGCCCTTTCTGTCTTAGAGAAAGACCCCTTCCCCTCAAGGAATGCCCTAAGGGAACTTTTAAAACATTGACATGCAATACTCAAATGTTCATTAATTTTTAATGTGAGCCTGAAGTAGATGCAAAAATAAATTATAAAGCCATCCGACATCAGTTTAAAATGGAAAGATGGACAAAGTAAGCACACAAATCATCAAAAGTTGAGTAGTTCAACAGTGATACCAGGAGATAATCTCCACACTGCAGCTTTACAAAGCCCAGGCATTAGGCTAACTACTGATGCCTCAATGGATAAAGACGACTGAACCTTGTCAAGACAGTACTCTTTCGAAGCTCACTCATCCATTGTTTTCTTATTTTCTCTTATGACTTGGTTTCCTCTATATTTGGAGTAGGGTCTAGATCAAAAAGGAACAGACAGCAAAGTAAAGGGATATTTATAACCCTGGGGTACATGAGACATGTTAAAAAGTGTTACTTTTAATAATTGAGCAGTGAATTGTTCCCCAAATTCAGGCCCTCTCAACTGCGCCAACCTGGAGCACGGCTCTCCAGACAGCACAGCTCTCAGGGAATGGTAAACGCTGTTCCATTTCTAATTATGTCACTACAAAGCAGTGAGAAAAAATAGTGTATTACCCAAATAGGGCTGCGTGTAGATACATATGAAAACATAACATGCCTGGAATTGGAAGTGCGTTGTCCACTCCACAAGAAAAAAGAATTCAGAGCTCCAGTCTAACTTACAGCTTGTGTTCTCATGGAACTTGGCAACAGAACAAGGAAAAAAAAAAAAACAAACTCTAAAGCTGATATAATCAGTAATAGCTACAAAATTATTATGACATAACTACAAACGTTATGATACATCTAGTCTGACAATGCCATTAGAGGAAGACAGTTCAAATGAGGATGCAAAAAAACCAAGGTCTATATATTCCCAGTATATACTGGCAGCATTCCCATTGACTTTAATGGGATATTTACTTGTTCACATCAGTTCTAATTTTGGGTTAGCATCTTTCCAATAATTAGGAAAGAGTTACACCAGCCTAAAAACTACTCACTCTGAAATCTAAAGCGAGCATCTCTCAGGAGCTGAGGGAAAAGCATAATTTCGTATATGTATTTTCATTTAGACAGAACTTTTAGATATACTGTTATTGAAGCAACTTGCCCATATAAAGAGAAAAAGTTCTTCAAAAAATAAAATGTAAAAGCCTCAGAGGCAGAGCTGCAAGAGGCAGTCCATCTACATGACTCTTTTATATCCAGATAACCAGAAAGCAAGGCTTGAAAGTTGCTTAATGGCTGAGCAAAATAAAGTCTAACCGAATTCGATGGCAATGGCTCTGAACATCACATGGAAAAGGGTACAAATCCTTAGCAAAAAGAGACTGAAAGACAATTGGAAATATGGGTACACAGAACCCCTCTGCCAACAGGGTTACCACTGAGTGCTTCATGTTAAGCTGAGGAAAGAATAGGAGTACCTGATACAGAGAGTAATGAGGAAGAACGAACAGGTAGAGCCTTAGATACATGTAATCTGCTTGGTTTGTATAAGCAACAACAACAAATTCAAACATGAAATTGGAATGAAATGTTTCTACTTTGTTTTGCGGGAAATGGGATTTTGTTTCATTGTGATGCAACCAAAGGCGAGTTTCAAATCAGCAAAATTTCCTGAGGAAGGGAAATCTCGAGCTGTGCTATGCAAAATACTTCAGTCTTCTTAGTGTGTGAATTGCAGTAAAAACCAAAAAGATACTCCACCCCACTGCAACACAAACTGTAACAGCAAAGAGACCAGAGGATCAGTAGTAGCCCGCAGCCAAACCAAAAGTATTGCAACAGAAAGTTCTTGATCCTGGAGAAAATACTTTGCCATAGGTAGGGCTATCTTAACTATTGCTGTGATGACAACGCATATATTAAGATACTTTACTGTATTATTTGAGGGATTTTGCCACAGAGCATTTCTGTGAAGGGAGAAATGAAGACAGAACTGAAGCAGCCAAGTGGCCCATTATGTCTTCTCAGAAGACAAAGCAGTGAATCATTTATGATTAGTGTGATAAGCAAAACCACTAGTTTGAGAGCTTAGCTATAAATACATTTTCGATGTGGTTATTGACTTACCATTTAATGATGGTTGGTTAAAAGATGAGGTTTCCCAAGACCTGTGTCCATTACCATTAAAGGACAGGTGCCTAGGACTTGTGGATAATTGCTGTTTATTGACTTTGATATGCTGCGTATATATTGTGGCCATACTTCAATGGCTAGGTTAGGTCAGGGTGCGTTCAAAATTGCGTACAAATGTCAGACAAGTGAAATCCCTGAATCAGTATTTTATACATTAAAACATATAAAGAAATACAAGTTATATAAAAGCACAGGACTTCAACAGCAGTTTGTGAACTGCGAGGTTACTCTTAATAATGATCAACTACATTTTCATCCACTGTAACTATTGCTTCACATAGAAAAGAAAATGAAACGACTGGGCTCCATTGCCTAAATGGCACTGCAAGTTTCTGCCACTAGAGTGTGTCAAGGCATACATGAAGACTAAATCTCATCACACTCTGTATCATTAAATTCAAACTACTACCATAACACTGGACAAAGTCAAGCAGCATGAATGTAGCAATTTTATGATTTCCTGCTTGACTGCTAGAACTTGTCTTAAAGGTCATACTACTGGGAAAAGGTCTCACCTCATTACTCTGCTTGTGCTGGACACAGGCATTTTGATATGAATATTGAATAACACAGGCATCCAGAAACAGTCCAGCCAATTTTAAGATTCACTGCATTATGCCTATATTTCCAGTTCGATGCCAATGAAATATCCCTTCCAAGATAAGACTCTTACTTTGGAGCCATATAATAACCCTGTTATTTTGTATTGAAAGGTTAGCGCATCCAGTCAATATATGTAAATCTGTCGCTCCCTGTTTCTCTCGATGCTAGATGTGTACAGCTGAAAAGCTGCATGTAAAACTTGCAAAAGAAAAAAAAAAACAAAAAAAATGCATACATATGCACAAATTGAAAATCTGCTGTTGTGCTGAGAATGTAGATGCTCTGCTGTATTTAAGTAAAGCAATTTGAAGAGAATCTATAAAAGCCCCCCTCATTTATAGTAAAAAAAAAAAAAAAAATCAGAACAGTTAAAATTAGAAATGCGTAGGCATAAACCATTGCCAGGATCAAACAGAATATGTTGAGATGTACACATTTGGAAATGCTAAAAATCAGGTTCTGCCTCCATAGTTTGCAGAATCAAGGCTTGGTCCCTTCTCCTTCTGTAAAACAGCACTGACAGCACTCCCTTCCTCTCTCTTTTTGCTCATTTTTGTCTCTTCAGACTGCAAACTCTTATTAGCTGTTTTGATTACACAGGCTAGATCTTAGTAGTAGTTTTTCACTGTCCATAGTGTCACCCTCTCAGTGAAGATTTTAGCTACTAGACCAACCCTGTTAACTATCCTTTAAAACACATCAAAAGACGACAAAATCCCACCATATCAGTAGACAGGAACCCACTGGACAACATACAGATCTCTAGTCACAAGCATCTTCAAGTGGTTTTCTGAATGGAGACATACAGCAGTTTCATTCATTACCTACTTTACTTCCTTTAGGAAAGGTCTGCTGAGCCTTCCTTTCTTGGAAACTGTATCAGCTCTCTGAGCTTCCAGAGGTCCATACTGTTGTGGTAACAATGATGACTGAGCAAAAGTCTTCCTGAAATCCATAAGGATCCTTCTAAGTCAGCCACATAGGTTCAGTGTAAAAAAAAAATGGGAGAGGAATCCCAGATCTGAAGGTTTACACTTTGAATTGCCTAGATCAGCCTGAGAAAAAGAGGGTCTGACTGGGCATCCAGAGTTCTCATCCAGTAACTTTACATGAAAATTTTATGTTGTATTTATTTGGTGGCTGAATGAGAACAAGGAACATGAAAGAGAAGAACAAGAACATGAAGTATAAAGGAAAGATCTGTGACTGATGAGGTCACACTCACCCAGTGTATGCTGAGCTGTGTAGCCTGATGAATTCACAAGTCCTTGCACACTACAGTTTTATCCCAAAGAACAGGAGTTGAGCACAGGCAGAGTGTGCCGTAAGGCTCATGTTCTAACACTGGTACAGCAGAAGAGAGGAGCTATGTCCTTACACTCTAACAGACGTGTACACAAATGACTTTTCACAAGTCACATGAAAATTATCAGGGTAGTGCCTCATGAAGGTTTCATAATTACAGCTGGGCAAGTGAAGTCTTCTCCAGTTCAATAACCAAACCAAAAAGTCAAAAGAAGCAAGCAGAAACCTCAATTCACACAGAGCTCTCAGAGTTTTTTTCTTATAAGAAAACTGGCAATTTTAATTTGGGGTAAACCTGCAATATTATTTTTAATTAGAAATAAAATGTTTCATACCATCTTAAAACAATAAGTATTTTTTCTTTTAATTTATACTAATCTTGAAGTGAAAAATGGTATTTCAGTTTCAAAGATGAAAAGTTTCTTTTTAAGTATGTTAAAATTTTTCCTGTAAATTAAAAAATGATTTAATATTTTTTCTATTATTTCACTTGAAATTATTTGTCTAGCTCAACCTAATCTCAAAAGTGGTCCCAGTGCTTTCAAAACTCTGTTATTCTGGGAATTTAAAAATCATTGAAAATTTTTGTCCGGTTCTTTTCATAAATTCAAGCAACATTTTGGCCCTACAGTCTTGGGAAAGGAAATATTCAAGAGACTTGCTAAACCCTTCTGTCTCCTGCCACTATCTTCTAGTTGACGTTGCTTGTATCCTTTTCCAGCAGCATCTCTCCCCTCACTGTGGCAGAGTTCCTCATTAACCATTTTCTAGAATTAAGAGTGTGAAGGCCAGAACGTGAACTTGCTGCTTCTACAAAGAGGGAAGAACAGCCAGGAGAAGGTATTTAAATTATGTTCTGAGGCAGAATGAAGTTGATTTATGTCAGGGATTATTTTTATCTCTCCAGTCAAGTAGAAGTTACGCAGCAAAGTCTGCATAGGCACAGACATGCAGCACTGTTTTGTACCAGACAGACCCTGACAGTGTTTGAAAATAAAGCAAACTGAACAGCAGGCGGACCTCTGCCCTTCTCAGACCTTCCCGCAGTTCTCTGCAGGGAGGGTTTCCCTCTCTGCTCAGGCAGGCGCTGGATCTACCCAGTTTGCATCGCTCAAGCAGCATCAAGCAGCCAGACGCTGCTTGCAAATTGCCAGCGGAGAATTTCTGTGGAGGAAGGAGGCTGTCAGCTTAGGGTCCTGCATCTACCACGCCACACCTGCCCCAGCATAACAAAAAAATGGACGAACGGGGTGGTCCCCACACCATGTTCTTCATTCTGTAATCTGTGCTGAGATCAGAATAGCTCAACTACGAATGCCTGGGATCTTTCTCCCTCCTTTTTAGGCTGGTTCGGACACAGGAAAGAATGTATTCTTCCATCCCTGAGACCGCAATCCAAAGCCCACTACCATCAGCAGGAACCTTTCCACTGATTTAAAAAGTCTTTGCATCAAATCCTAACCAATTGCCTCTGCAGAATAACAAAAGGGGGAAAACAAAAACAAAAAACAAACAAAGAGTAAAACTACCTCTGGAAGAGGAAAGGTTATTTCCTCAAGATTTTTTTCTTTGAAAAAAGGCAGTGTAATTACAAAGTTTTTAATATGTCAAGGCATGTATTCCATTGCCTGAAAGGACACAATCTAATATTTTGCATTTAACTGTCATGGGTAGAGGAGGAAAATCAGTAAAAAGTTGCTAGAATAAAAAAATAGAGCAAATGTTTCCAAGCAGCATATGAAAAGAAATAACTTATTTGATTTTAAAATTCTCTTGCAGTGTTTGAAATACAAACATTGCAACACATTTTCAGTGTTTCAAAGCCAGAACCAATTCACCATAAAATAACATAAAAACTGTCTTTTCCTGTACCACTGGCATACAGGCAGTGATGTGCAAGCTCATAAATAACAAGTTTAAATGCATTTGTCTGTTAATAAATGTAATGAGATATATATATCTGAAAATTAATCATCTAGTGAATACAGTTCCTAAATTACAGAGAGTAAGGAACTAATTGGATTCTCCTCATCCTGTCTGTTGCCTATGAGCAGCATATTGAAAGTCCCCAGAACTGAGAAAGACAATATATGTTGAAAAGGAAGGATTTATACCCAGATGCCATCGAGTAGTTTGAATTTTATGATGAGAAGCTTTTACGTTTTTTCTTCTTTTCAAATTTTCCAAGAAAAAATACCACTTGTTTTAAAAGACCTCCATCCTTTTGAACAAATACAGTTGAGAATTAGTGAGATACATTACAAAAAAGATAATTATCAAAAGAGTAACTAAAAGGAATAGCTCTCACAGCAACTATATACTTTAATATCTTGGAAACTTCAGACAGCACATCATCACAAGAGCTGAGATGTGATTTTACATTATTTAATACAAGTGTAGAGAAGCAGTGGATATATATGTTTTCCTAATGAACCTATCTCTGAGTTCTTGACATCTTGAATCACAGCAGCAAAGAGCACTGGGACATGAGATGGGGTAAAGCAAAAATAAAAAATGGAAAAGGTAACATTTCTATAAATGTTTTCTTCTAAATACATGGTACACACGTACTATACTCACAAGCTTTACTCCTTTCTTGGCATGAATTTTTATGGCAACATTACTTGTAAACAGAACAGAAAGATTATAACCTATATCATACGTTTAACAAATATAAATAATGTTCTGCATACTAAAATCCAAAATTTTGAGTCCTATATTATATTTGCTTATCTTTTTCCCATTATGGGAGGAATCGCATATCATTCCTAGGAAATAATGACATCTAATAAGAGCAGATGAAATTTGCACTGCAGTTTGCAAGAAACAGAACTATTTTTTAATCTCCACTTTACATCAACAAAGCTGATAATAGCAAAACTTCTGGTGAATGAATTATTAGCAATTAGCCCTAATTTGGGTAGTGTATGCTATAGGAACATTTCAGTGGTAGACAAATGCAATTTGAGAGAGGTTTGTTCTCCAGCAGTAAAATAACAGGCTGAAGTCACTTTAAACAAATGTTTGAAATGCAGTGTATTACTAGTATTTCAATCACTGCCACTTGCCTTTACTTACTATAATTACTGTGTCATAAGATTTAGAACAAACATGTTTTGCTATATGCTGCAAGACAACATATCATAAATTAAGGTGATTCAAATTGAGACTTGTCTTATTGTAAGCACATTCTGAAGCCAAGACTTCAATCCTAACATAATTACTCAAATATCCTCATGACTGTACCTGTTTCCTTCAAAAAATAAAGTGAATCCTCTATGAATTTTACCCTTCCTTCCCAGAAACAGCTATTGCTATGATTGTCTTACTCAGGGCATGCCCATTCCAAGCAATAATTTCTTTCTAACATTTCTCCTTTCCTTATTTTCCAAAAGGTGCCTTAGTGAGCACAGTTGTCTAATTTTGTCAGAAGTAACTAATTTATAGCTCTCTACAAGCTTCATGGAGTGCATTCCCTTTGCCACAGAAGAGTGACGCAATAGGCCACCCTGATTTACCTGGCAAATCAAAATCAGAAATTGGAATAACTTAATTGCAAACTAACGCATTGGTGATGAGTAGAAAACTAAGCGATAATGTTTCCTTTTGCACACTAATGCTAGATGATGGCCTTCCTGAGGGAGCATATGGTTGGGACACTGAAGGCCGCAGACTACACGACATTGACTTCAGTGACTTACCCAATATTTTTAGAGGAGGCTTTTCTTTTGATGGCCTAACTTACAAGTGGTTAGAGTTAAGATAATGCCATCGGATTTTCATGAGTAAAAAGTACATACATTTTCCACTGTCATAGCTGAAGAGCTATCACAGACTTCCTCTGCTTGTTCACTGATTTATAATAACAATTACCTCAAATATTGACAATGATGAATACACTCTAATATTAAATGCTGTATAAACAAGTAACCACCTTTCCAAAAGATGTTAAATGTTTTAAAATAGAAACGTTGAAAGCTTCATAACAGATGAATTCATAATACACTGGTTTTGAACAAAAACCAATAAACCTCCAAACTTTTTATTTATCTTTGAGTGAAAAGAAATGCGTATGTAGGATAGTTAGCATAAATGGCTATTGTTACTTCCTTGGTCTTGGAATCTGTGGAGGTATGAATACAACAGTTCATACCCCTCACTTCATACGTTGTACACAGAACAGGTTTCCTGCATTGCCCTCATGAGGCCTTTAAGATTTGAAACTCTGCACTAAGGCAATAGTTGTAATCAAACCACATACTTCAGCCAGTAATCCACAGGACTCAGGAAACAGCTTCCCTGATGCACAATGCATTTTTATCTATTGGGTTTTGGTACGGGCATTTTTCTCCTTCCTCTGAAGCATCAGCACAGCCCTAGCTGTCTGCACATATATCCAAATGCTAGCCACCCAGATAAAGTCAGAAGTTCAAACAGATACTGCCAATAGACCTTTAAAATTAAAAGCAAAGTAATTAAGCAATGTATAAATCATATTCTTCCACTGGCAGCTTTGCAACTGTTAAAGCTCATCTGGTGATTCTTGTTCCAATACAGAAAGAAATCATTCTATCTTCATTTAATGGCTTCTCAAATAATTCCATGCACTTTGTATAGCCCAAACAGCTTTTCTGATATTTTATTTTTCACTAGTAGTGACAACTATATAAATGGGACTAGAAAAATCCACCTCACGATGGACTGCAGCTTCAGACCTCTGAGAGAAATACAAATATGATCACATTTGATATGGCTGCTTTACTTACTGATGTTAGCATGACAACACAGTGCATGGCAACATAGCCGTGTTAGGGCTTGGGCTGCTGCTAGGGAGACAGGAACTTGGGAAAACATGGTAACATGGGCGATGTGACTATAATATATGTATACGCACAAGGTCTTTCACACATTTCCTCACCTCTGTATTGGGAAGAGGAATACGTAAGTCATATATGGCATTACTTGCCTATTCCTTGGAAAACCAAGGTTTCTGACCTTCGGGGTCAGAAATCATACAAAAAAAACAAATCTTCTTCACTCCACCTTCATAAAGCCTGTCAAGATGATATGTAGGATTTGGCAGGCAAGAATTCTACACCTCTTTAGTGTTCGCAGCACTTAGAACAATCTTAATTTGGTCTATTTCCGATCCCTTTCTGCTTATGTCTTTAGTACAGGTAGTTCAAATAAAGGCATTTTCCTTACCCCCCTTCTCCTCCGCAAGTTCTCTGTGTTGTCCTCTGAACTCTTGTTCTCAGCATCTCTTACTTCCCTCTCTGTCTGGCAGACATGGTTACCTTTTGGGACCCTTGTGCTCTTAGAGTCACCACAGGGTAAGGGTTACAATTCATGGAAGAGCTGTCTCCTGCCAGGCTGTCAGCAATATGCTAATGTGATGGCTTGGCAAGTATTTGAGAATGTCACTTCTAGCAAAATAACTGTCCTGAGTAGTATTTGTCATATATACAGCTGCATAACCCACAACAAAAGAGCCCTACAAAATTCAAGTCTAACATATATTTCAAATAAGATGCCCATAGGAACTTCTGACATGAGTACATGTCAGTAGCCCTATGCACTGAAATCCTCCTCTTCATACATACACCCAGCATGATGCTTTCACGCACCATATATCTAATCTGTATTCTCTGCTTTGGAAGTAAGATTCAGCTATAAATTTCAGAATTAATTCAAACATTAAACAGAATATGGGTCTTCATTACTTTGGTTACCAAGCAGTTAAAGAATATGGCAAATGACCAAATCATCAGCTTGTCATTCAGTTTCGGCTATATGCTGTGCTACCATTTCATTTCAGGTTCTTCAAAGCCCTGCAGCTGAACTATAGCCGGGTACTTAATGCAGAATTGTATCTTTTGGGGGAATGTGTTATTTTTAAATGCCTAATAATTACGAATTCATTTGCCATTCTTTTTATAAGCAGGGGTTCATAACGAACTCATCTGTTATTCATGTGAATGTCAAATGTGTTCCCACAGGAGTTTTATTCTAATTCACTATTAGTTAGTGGACTCATAAAATAAAACGCTATCCATTTTCCACTCTGAATATGTAATGCTTGGTAATTGTTCATCACAGGGCAGATGTAATATTTTTCTTTGATAACTTCCAGTTCTGATTTAGCCAGGTAAAAAACTAGGTTTAAAGTAAAGGTACCTTTAGAAACAGTTAAAAGTAATTTGGTGCACTGTGAGTCTTTCATTTAAATGCAACACAAGATCATGAGTTAGTATTTAAAAATGCAGATGTATTATACCCTAAGCACACACTGTTGAACTATACACATTTAACATAACAAGACAAGCTACGTAATAAATTGCACTGTATCCCAATGTACGATGCCTAATGACAGTTCAATGAAAGGCACATTTTCAGTATTCATGAGGTAATCACAACAACTTTCATGCAGCTGTTCTATTGCACTAGGAAATTCAGAGGTGGGATACTTACAGGTCACCATAGGATCTGTATGTGATGATGCTGGACAGCGGGGCTTTAACCTGGGAAAACAAACACAAAGTAAGCAATAGAAAAACCGAGAGAAATCAGACTTTGATTGTTTTTTAGAATTAAATATGTTTTTCTTTAAAGAAATTATTTTCAATTTTTTTCTAATCTAAACTGAATGTTACCTGTAAGGACCCAGCCCATGAAATAATACCCCTGAAATATTTCAGCAACAGTTCCTTAGATCAGACTTGCTATGCTAGGCTTCCCCTCATTTTACTGTGGTACGTCACAACGACTATTCCAATACTGAAATGCTCTCTAGAAACACTAACCAAAATCAGTGAATTATTAGAAAGACGCATTTTCAAGGGTGATGGCAACAGATACAGAACTCCAATTTTAATTGGAATCACTAGATAAGTACTTTTACACTTTGACATTAAAATTCACAAGCAAATGGGTTCTTTTTTTCAGTTGAAGAAGGATATGTTTTTAAGTGTTAATGATTGTCTCACTCACTTCTTCTGCATGGAAACGGTCATTTCCTCAAATCAAATATGTAGTGTTTAAATTAAAATATTTTACCTCTGTGCAATCTCTGGCAGTCAGTAGGTTATTAGGATATGAACCATGGAGAAACTACTGAGAACAAGCATGCAAACCAAGTTTTGCGTGTTCATATGTGTGTATCTATATAAATACCATTTTCCTTGAAACCAGAGAAGAGCTCAGGAGACCTAGGAACAGACAAATCGTTCATCAATTTACAGTGGGAACTTACAGGTTTAAAAGGCCTGATGTTGAACTCATCATTCTGTAATGGTGAAATTCTATTGACTTCACTGGAGTAATTCGATTTATACATATCTGAAAGGAGAATGACATTTGCAATAGAAAGTACATCAGAAAATGTTAACTTGGAGAACAGGAATGCTACAGAAAGAAAGCAACAGAACTATGAATAAGGCTGCAGTTCTGTGAGGTACTGGGTGCTACCAATTCCCACAGATTCAACTTTATTCAGAAGCTTGAGGCTTGCTAGTCTCCTCTAAAGCCTTAAGGATATAATAAAGAATCAGTAGTTGGATGCAGTGCACAGGTTTTTTGGCTTTTGCTACCGCATCAAAAAAAGAACAATCTGCAGGACTGACTACTTGAAAGTAGATGGGGTGAGGGCAAGAGGTGACTCCTGAGGCACCACAAGAATCAGCCCTATGGGGCTGCACTGACCAGTTGCCAATGGTGAAAGTAACAACTGCAATGAGACAGGTTTTGCTGGAGCCTTGCTGGCTTTTTGCCACAAGGGTTAACATCTGCTATTAACTAATGTTCTATACATATATCTCTAGGCTCTTTTAAGACAATGAATTTAATGCTCTCTAGCAGTTATAAGTTGATAGCACCAAAGTACCAGCGCCTCTGTGGCAAACAGTAGCATTTGTCAGTTTGAACCCAGTGCACTGGGAACATTTTTTTCTTTGTATAGAAAAAGAGAAAGATAAATGCACCAAAATGACATAAATGGTGATTTTATAAAACTAGTCACAGAAGGGAGGATTGACATGACATTCGGGTTGACATGTACAGATCAGAAGCACCAGAAGATAGGACGTTAAGTAATGTAGGTACTGAATGTAAAGGATGCTAATACATCTAGGGAAGAAGGAAAAAAATGACATTCGATAAACAATGATATGATACAATATTGTAGAAGGAAACATACTTACGACTGACATGCATATTTTTATAAACTGCAGTAGTCTACTGCAGCTAGTGAACATTCTCTTAAAACAATAGCCAAAAAATATTTTGTGAGGCATGACTAGAATTGTCTAATACAAAGTGACTAGTGAAGCCCCACCTGGAACAGTGGAAGGAGTTCTTGGCCATCTTAAGATTAACAGGTTCTTTCATAGAAGTGAGAACAGTAAAGGGCAAGCAGAAGGATTCACTGATTTTTTTGTATTCACAAAGATTAAAGAAAAAAGCTCTTTAGTCTTTGCAGAAAAGTATATCTCACGTCTCTGAAAGGAACAGAGAGCTGACAGCTTCAATGCTATCTTAGCAGTGTAAAATACCACAGCAAGGGAGCATGAACCTAAGCTAAGAACTGGCCATTAGAGGAATGTAGGTGGAATTCCTTCACACCAAAAGCTAGATAATATGCGGAAAAAGATAGCAAAAGCAGCCGGCAGAAGAAATTGAATCACTTCACAAGAAAATTAAGTAACATCTGAAAAAGGAAGCTCAACATAGTCTTACATCAAAAGGGAGATCAAAACTAACGCTTGTTAGCTTCCTTACATGGGAGCATTTTCTGTCATTCTAATCAATTAACATTGTTAACAATCAATTAACGGTGCTAACATTCCCCTCCTTCCTGAAATTCTGCTCCTTGCATTAACTAAACTTACATGGAAGTTTAATTTCAGTGTTTTTAGATGAGATGTAAAATCAAGCGCTGACCACTTGGGATGGTTAAAGATCTAGTACAATTCTTAGAAATGAACAGGAATGTAATCGTGGTGTTCTGATCAGATTTTAATTCTCAACAATTACATTCTGTCCTCCTAAGTTACTTGTTCGTTTGGAAACGAATGATAACATTCTTTCCTAATACACCTCAACTCCTGTGTCCTACTAGATTGTTGCAAGGTTTCAGTAAGGGTGGCTGTATGACTGCATTGGATAAAACAGAGACCTACATATTCTGAATTTATTAATTTAAAACTTTTAAATCAAGCACTTTGGACTCTTCAGAAATGAGAAATGCTATTAATACATATGGTTGCTCTGCAGTAGCAGAAAACATTTTGTGAAGGAGACCAACTACAAACAGCCATGTCAAAAAATATGTCCTAAGGCTTATTATTAATGTATCAGCTAGCATAAATCACTGTAGCTCCACTGACCTCAATGAAGCCATGGTGAATTTAGAGTGAGAATATTGCTGTGTAAGCTACATATTCGTTTATCACTGTACAATGGAAAAATACATTCCAAAAGGATAGGATACTGTGTTAACATAATACTTGAGGAAGACTGCAGCTCATAAAATTAAGTGAAAAGAATTCCATGAAAAAGCTACTGCTGGTCTCACCTTATTGCAAATGCTTTGATCTTTAGATTTTTAACTAAATAACTTTTCTGACTCCATTGACACTTCTAACGTTTGATGTTTCTATCTCTAGTTAGAGGACTGTCCAATCCTAGATATATAGACAAGTAACACTTTAGAATTTTTTTTTGCAAATCCATGCCCAGTTTTGTAGTGCAAGCTCCATGCACAGATGGTTTAACAGGACCAAACCCTAAATTTGCATAAGAATGAAAAATGTCTGTAAAACAATGTTAATTTTAAAATAACACAGACTGGATTCACAGTATGGTGAAATTGTAACAAAGCTCAAAACATGAAACAGGGCCAGGATTCCAGCAACACAACATGTGAGGACCTTTTGTCTGCTGGCTGGTATCACATCCTGAAAAGAATTTTTGTAGAAGATTTTTTAGAAGAGACTTCAATAGGGGCTTAATATATGGAACAATAGCAGGATATGGCCTCTAACTGGTAAAAACAATTACTGTTCTCAGACATGTGCAAGTTAACTTTATTGGATTTTGTGCACACTTTCTGGCCCAGATTCAGAGCTGCATCTAATTTCTCATGGGCACAGCTGAGACAGTGAGCCTACTAAAGAACAGCAACTATTCTGTCTAAGCAGAATATACTGAGGAAAATTCATACGAGCCTAAAGCATGTGATAGACCAGTTGGGGAATAATGTGAGAAAGCAAACCAGGCAAAACCTCTTTCTTCCTAGCTACACCCATAATGCCTCAGAGGCTGCAGTGCAAGGGAGAGTTGTCTAGACTGCCTCCACAATGGGTGGGAACTCCTCAGACCAAAGGAATTCTCAGCATGTAAATCTTCCAGTTTTATGGCAGACCCATCCAAAAAAAGATCATTATGATGGGAAGATATACAAAGACAGAATTTAACCTCTGAATTTTGAGGAATGTAAGTACAGACTCCTCTCTAGAATAATATCCCCCACAATAAAACTAACAACTTCATAGAGATTCTGGCTGTATACATTGTGCACTTTTCTTGGAGTTTTTTTACAGAATAAACTGTGGCATAATGTTTCCTTTAGTTCTAAGAAAGTGGAAAATGATATATTTGGAAAAGAGGGCTTTCTTTCCATTTCACTTTCTTTCATTCCCTCGCTCTGACTTTTCTACAGTCTTAAGTATAAACTACTTCTCTTCACTTTCAAGGCTGTTTATGTACCCTTTGTCATTCATAGCTTTCCTCCACTGGCCTTCATCACCTATTACTTAAAATTCAAACACCTCTGTAATTTCTGACAGTTTCCCCATAAATACGTGCAATGTCATGTTAGGCTGCATTTTCTCATTTTTCAACAGTACTATGTAAGCTGCCCAGGCTACTAACTCTCAGTTTTGTACAGTCCCCCCAGAACAGACCCATGCAGATTTTTGTGCAGCCCTCTGATAAACCAGACTGGAAAACTGATTTGGCTGAAAAACAATCAAGGGAAAAGAATAACTGTTTTTCAGCTTCATCTTCTGCCTCTCATCTGTACAAACAGCTGCATGAACACAGCAGAATGGGTGGGACAGGAAAAAGAACAATCAGCTGAGGTAGAGCTGCTTAAACATTACTACTAATGCAGAAATGCACATGGAACCACAGCCTAAATGTGCTATTTTAACTACCCTTTTAAATCTCTCACCTGTCACAGCGCCTATTAAAAGAATTGATACTAATAAGGCAAGGATTATATCACTCCTGCTTACGATGCAGCCCAATTTTGGCTCATTGTTTCCTTGTTCTCATCTTGTAATTAGATTGTAAGATACTCAGAACACAGATCATCTTTTGGCCTACTTGAGAACTACCTGACTCCCACTACAGCCAGTGCAAATTCTACCGTGGATTCAAAAGGATCATGCCCAGTAAGACAGCATTTCCCCCAAATACAAGCCAATCTGTTTTTTTTTTTTTGGTTTGTTTAATAAGGGAAATTCTTCAGAGCAGCTTTGGATCACCGAGAAATATCTTTTTGCAAGTAGTATTATTTTTCTTAGTACCATGTCCCTAACAGCCCTTGATAAGAATCATGGGTTGTGATTTTTAATTGAAAAATAATTTAAATCTCTCATTTGTAACAAGTGACAATTCTAAAATTGCTGCGACTTTAGAACATGAGATGAGCAAGAGTGCTAAACAGCTGAAGTCTGAAAGGAGAGCTGTATCACACCTAAATTAAACTGATTTAATTGCACTACCGTATGAGACTCCACTCATACTGCTAAAAGATTTTTTTATACTGAACTCACTCAGTGCATTTGACTGCATATGAGGCACAGCACAGTCATCAACCAACAGGATAAAATCTGCTAACGTTAACAAAATACAGAAGTACTATATAAATGAAGGAACTGAACACATCCAGGGTTCCTTGTAATAAGTAATGTAAAGGAACTCGAGCTTTACCTGAAGCAAAGGGCCAATGAAACAGATGTTGCTGTTAACCGAAGCCATTTCATTCAAAGAATAAACTCTTCATCAAATACAAATGGAAATTTTCTATTGAGTTCTGAAAATTGTTTTGTCAATCTACAGTTCTTTCCACTTCAAGATACTGACAAAAATATTGGACAATACAGTTGTGTCTTCCTGATTCTACTAAACAATAGTTTCTACAGTTGTGTTCATATATTTGCTATTGTCTCAACAAAAGAGAAATTTGGTATGTATTACATCGCACTGAGGAAAAAATAGGAGCACAACTACTGGTCAGTTTGCAGGCAAATACAGAGAAGAACATTGGCAGAAGTGGAGAAAGTAAGGTGTTTTCAAAGGGTAAATTAAATATATTATTCATTCATTCAGGGAGCACTGCAATACAATATTTAATCAAAGAAATCGCTGTGCACTATCAGTACTGCTGATACTGCACAGGGATCCTAGTCCTAGCTCTGAGACTTACACTGAACCTCACAATTGTCTGTCCCAGTGGAGTGAACGACTCATATTTCTATCTGTATCATCAGCTTTTCAATTTCTTGATATTTTTTGTACATGTTAGTGTTAAAGAATGTAGGACAGTGAAAAAGCGAGAATTCAATACCTGAAGAAATTATTTTCCCAAAAGCAACAGAAGGTGTCACTGCTAACTGATTTTAAACAAATGAATCCCGCAAGTGGAAGACACTGCCTTTGTTTTTAAAGAAACATGAAAGTTGTTTGAGAGAGGGGAACTGGGTTCCCTCCTCAGGTATTTGCCTACTCCAAACATACACATTAAAATTAAAAATAGGAAAGACTGCTTTACACCATCTAATTCTCCTTTCTGTTTGCTATTAGTCCCTGTAGCTGTTTCACCTCAGGCTATGATTCAAAGCTAGAGAAGTTTCGGCCAGTATTTGGACAGAAGCCCTCGAAGGGCTTTTTAACCAACTAGTATCAGAGCTCTAGTAACCATCAATTTCCTCTTCAAACCCATGATAACTAAAGATCTAGACAATACTAAGACCATGAGGATGCTGGCAAAATCATTTCCAAATACAGATATAAAACTGAATCTCTAAGTAGTTTGTGTCTGTGAAAACTTTCTGTAGACTCCATTTGAAACCAGATAATGACTTTCTGTCTCTCTGAACTTGTAATATTTTGTAGTATAGTTTTATATAGTTTTAACTGTATGAGACAGCCCTCACTCCCTTGCCTACCTTGATATTGTAATGTTGCTATTTTACGTTAAACAGCTGTTACATCCCATGCCAGCGATGGCTGCATAACACCGATGGTGAGGTGTTCTTTTCTAAATATATATACACATAGGTTTTTAAGTCCTTTACGGCCATTGCAGATATATCGGTATGTGAGGGTAATGTGAAATACACCCCCAGCAGCCTAGCTAGCTGAATTGTAGAAGTTTCGAGCACTGCAGGAACTCACATTCTTTTCCCTCCGGACTTCCCTTCCCTCGAGGCTCGCCATGAGGAAGCCTGAACTGCCGCCTCCGAGGGCCCTGGTCTCACAGGGTCACGGCCACTTGCCCCCTGGCTGCAGGCCTCCGCTCTGAGCCGCTACTTATGGGATGTGAAGTAATCGCCAAAGCTGTAATTCAAAAAAAAAAAAAAAATCGTGTCTTTTAGCCATCACATGATTGAACGTTTAATAGGTGCATCCGAGTACTCTCTGCAGGGCTCCCTGCCTGCTGACTCCAACACATCCCCTCCCTTCTCTTCCCAAGCGAAAGCCACCTCAGGTCACTTGAATTATTTAGCAGGGCGTTTTTAACCATCTCAGGGGCTTTGCTCCTGGCGTGCAGCTCCTGTGGAGCTCGGGTTTGTGGGTTTATTTTCATTTTATTTTTTTTTAGCACGCGGGGTGG